>JAHFWF010000144.1:0-307703 GCA_022545495.1 Chrysanthemum lavandulifolium
AGCATCCTCAGCATCGGCTTTTGCACTCTTCTCTCTCTCGTGCCCGGTTTTTGGCAGATTTGGCTTCTTTTTGTGTGTTTTAACATATCCGTACCTGCAAATGCACAAACTCAAGAAAACCATAAATATTAGCAATAAACGGCTCTTTCTTGGTTATTTTGGGTTAGTTTTGATAATGAAAAGGTATGTGTTTTAGCACATACCATGGTCCGTGATGGATGTTGATTGAAATCGGTTGTGTAGGGTTGAACTTGAAGGCTTGGTTGTGGTTGAACCATTTGTGGTTGTGGAATTGCACCAAGCTGTGGAGTATGTTGTTGATTAAATTGTTGTTGATAAATAGCTTGTTGTTGATTCCATTGTTGATGTTGTTGAGTTAATTGTTGTTGTTGTTGATGATTATAAGTGTGAGGGAAATCGTTAGAGTATGGTGGTTGAGACATGATGATAAACTTGTGTGGTAAAATTGGATCTTTGTAGTCGAATGAACCTTTGTTGATGAAGTGTCCTTAGGCGTAGAAAAGACAAGAACCAAGTAGCACTTATGCGTAAAACACCAAAAGTTCTGGCGTAACAATAAGGAGTTACTGCGTAGGTTTTAGCTACGCGTAAGTAGGAAAACACTAAAGTTAGCGAGACAAAAGTTAGGCGAGAAACGAGGCGTGGGATTACCTTATGCATAGACCGTAGTTTACGCGTAAAGTGAATCTTATGCGTAGGAATTCTCTGGCGTAAGCTTATGCTTATGCGTAATATTGGGTTTTTGCTCAAATGATCTTTTACACTTCACGGTGCAAAAGATATCCAAAGTCGACGTATTTTCGGACTTATCCAAGTAAGAAAACACGGATTAAACCGTAAAATTGAAGATCAAACCAAGGAACAATCTTACGCGTAATTTTAGGGTTTTGATACGTAGGATTACTCGTAACTTTGATTCGCTTAAATGTGTTTCTAAACCGGTTTTTGTTATGGAATAGCTTCAATAGTACCAAAAGAACACAGTTAGGTCACTAGTTTTACAACACAAGCTTTCTAGAGAAAGAGATGAAGGCGGATGAGCAAATACAAACACACACGTATAAAGAGAAAGGTTAAGCGTATAGTGTATGTGAAAGAGTAACATGAACAACCAACCCTCGAATGAGGGTTTACAAGAGTTTATATAGGCAAGGAGCTAGGGCAACACTCCTCTCCTTCCTATTCCTTATTGGGCTTGGATCAAGCTTATGGGCCTTCTACATAAGCTTGACCTTAAACAAACATAAAGGCCATAATAAAGCTACCTATTACATATGAAATATAAATACTTGAAATCTTGTTTAGGAGTGATTCCAACAATCTCCCCTCAGTATATATGAATGTGAGCGGTGAAAGCGTTGATGTAATAGTAGCGGTGGCGTCTTCGACATTCTTCTTTCTTGTGAGAGGAATTGTCTTGATTCGAACAATCTCCCGGTGTAGAGATAGTTATCTTTGAGCAGTTATGCTTTGGCGTCATCTTTGACTTTGTTCTTTGATCATTGTTCTTTGTGGTGAAAGTGATAGTATGTTGTTATGCGCATCGATGCCTCAGTGCCTTGTTGCTCCGGTGTCTTCCGTCATTCTTCAACATGCTCACACGCTCTTTGGCGTTGGAATTCAATCTTGATGAAGTTCTCTAAGTCTTTGACTTTGTAGATTCTTTGGTTTGACGAAGAATCATTACGGTTGTGTTGCTTTTGAATAGAACTTCCATTAGTGATGATGTTGGCGTGAGCATGAGAAGAATCGACACGATCATCCCGCTCGGAGCTTCCATAAGAAGAAAACATTTCAAGCGGTTAGTAATAAGCGGTTTAAGCGCTTACAAGCTTGAACTTGAGAGTGTTAACATAGTGTGAAAACACAACTCTAATTCTTACAAAGGCCGTTCTGGCTGAGTCCCACAAGTGAGATAACGCGATGTGCGAAGTACATCTGATTCGAGATAGTCATTGAGATACACGAAGCATCACCTCCTGTTGTAGACCGTTTGAGACACACTCCGCGTAATCACGGGGAGTTACGAAGTGACTTCTTTGTCGGGGTGTTTGATGTTGACCACGGCGGGAGTTTCCATTCAATCACGAGGATCACGGATGTGAACCTCTCATAAATGTTCTCGACAGTTGCTAAGATGCGTGAAGGACTCGATATGAACCAGCGATGATCTTATTTGTTGATCATCAAGTGATTAGATGTCAAGTGTTCCTAAGAGATCTTTTGATGAATCTCGTGGCTCTAGACTCAACAGTGCGTTTTGGTTTTCTGGCGGAGACTAGGGAGAGGGTCTCCTTCTTCAATACCAGCGATCTCTAAGAAAGCCAATAGTTTATGTAGGGTTCCACAGTGAGAATGAAACAAGCTTACATTGAGAGAAACTTGAGTGGCTAAGAAGGTTTAGTGCATGCGTCCTTTGGGTCCATGACGACTTTTAATCTTCAATACGGTGTCACTAAGTGACAACTAGTATATATGAATTGAACCCGTTATGCGCCCTAAGTTGAATAATCGGAGGCTATTTCTTTTCACCCTTTACTTTACATTTCTTTTGATTCTTCAACTCCTTCTTTCTCGATTCTCATTTTCTCCTTTTATAATCATTCCTAAGGACTTCTAACACTAACTAATGGTAGTGTCCTTGGGTAGATCCCTCCGACTCTGGCGGATCATAGGACAGTTATTCTAACCTTAGTCACCTTATAACTCCATGACTAACCTATGTTTGCCATTTAAACCCTTGTATGTGAAAATATCTCTCAAAGGGTTTGTAAATGAAAACATGTTTGAACCATTGTGAGAGATAAGTTTTGCATAAATACTCCCCTCACATGTGCTTAATAGTTTTAATGGTTAAATGCACGGTGAGGAAAAGCGCACTTTTGAATTGATCCACTAAAGATAGACAATCTCCCGCGAGACACGGTTCGTTGAATAGTTAAAGAGATATATTGTCGACTTACCTTGGAAGGTTGTCAAACCCGTCAGAGTTCATGTCTATCAAAAGTTTCTCGAATGGTACTTTCTACTTAGACAAGTCCTTTGCGAGACACGTTTACATCACTAGCGAACTAGCTTGAAATTATTACCCGTCCAGGACAAGTCTTTTCGAGTTACTAACAGTTTAGTATCGTCAATTCGTTGTTTAAGTCTGAAGTACACAGATTCATTTGCATTTTGCACAACATATTTCTTATCACACAATTTTCTCCCCCTCAAAAATGGCATATGACAATGTTATTTTTGAAACGATTGAGAATAAATATGACCATTTCGAGTGTTGCGGGAAGACGACCACTATGAACAATTTGTGAACAAAGTTTTAAATCAAATACTCCCCCTCAATTAGTGATATAAACGGTTGAGGTTTTGAAAAATCTTATGGGGAAGTACTTGTCTTTTTGAGCAAAACCTTGAATAATGAAAGGTTTGATAGGTTTTACTCAAAAATAAGAAGCTTTCGCTCCTTTTATAAGGATTGTGGCGAGGCGTACCACGTGGTCCTTTCTTGACAATTACGGGTTGTACATTGTTATGTGTGCACAAGCCATTCACATATATAATCATACATCCAAAATTATATGAAGCAAACAATTCACGGGTACCGGGAAGTGCGGTGATATTCCGTGAGTGCGCAGGCGTTGAAAGCCGATGATGTTTCTCTGAGTCGACCACCAACATAGCTTTCCAATCGTGCAGGCGGTCCCTTCGAACAACCGTTCATCAATCATGGTGATGATCCTTCTCACATCCCTCCTTTCACGAGAATTCCGGTAGCTTAGGATTCCCAACTTTCGGTGAATATCCTTCAATCATCGCCAATCCATCCCTAACCGACTTCAAGGTATGATCCCAAAATTTGTGGAGTTCACTACACGCCATTAAGCGATTTCTTTGAAGTTCACTGCGGTAAACAACGCCGAAAGGTTTCTTGATGGCGTGAGTTGTTTAAGTTGGTTGATGTCGGGAAGATCAGGCGTGGTGGAGTGAAGTTTACGTTTACGATATGATTCAACGACCATCGGATATCTTGACACGTTCTTTGATCACGATCGTCTAATGAAGATGAGAGCCGACTTGATAAATTCACGTTGAACTTGATCGAGAATTGTCTCATACGACCACATGCTTTGGCAAGATACATGTCTTCGATGTCGTTGAGGACAAGTTCTCAAAGTCGACCGGAGAATCCATAGTCTGTTCATCTTGTCGTTTGACTATGATATTCTTTAAGAATGTGTAGTCCCACTTAGACTTGAGATCAATGTGTTTGATGGCCACGATGTCCTTGAGCTATACACGCATGTTGAGACTTGAACCAGCGACACGTAGTAGATTCTTGACGTTCGGGCCAATGATGAATCCCATACAATGCATCTTGGTCGTATGCTTGCGTTGTCGAAAACAAGTGAGTTACACGTTCCTCGATAGCTATGCGATTAGAGTAAATGGCGGCTGGGAATGGAAGTGTCAATGATGTAGTGTATTTTCTCGAACCATCGCCACCATGGAGAAGAAATTCGGTCTTTGTTGAAGAAATATCGGAAGGAATCCTTGGTTCGTCTGCTTGGCCAATGGTCGGTAGAGGTTTGGTCGATCGGTGTAGTATGGAGGGTTGTCCCTTTGTGTGAAGTCAATGTTTGCTTCGGATTGAGCCAATCCATGTTGTTAGACATAGCTCGGCGATGTTCTCAAGATGATATTCGACCTCGAGGCGCTTTCGAGTTTGTCTTTCCATAGTTGAAAAGCTTCATTTTTATTCGCTTCAACTCGATTTTGTCATTTTCTTCACATGGAACTTTTCTTGCAATAGTTTTGCGTGCTCCAATGTAGAACCGTCTACCATTTCTTGGCCTTCATCGGGGTATGGAGTTTGATTGACAAGTGTGGAGAACCATTCAAACTCTTGGTTTTATCGTCATCTAGCCATGATACGACTAATTTGAGTCGTCATTTCTTCTTTTGGAAGGCTTTGATGATGGCGGTTTCGCACTTGTTTGGGTGAGGTGGGTTGTTGTCGGGGCTCGAGGACCTCTTCATCGTCACCACCCGTATACTCAAAGTGATCACCGGTTTATGAGTCGGGGTGGTAACTCGGAATCGTCCGAGGTTTATCGATGAAGACCGAGGTGGAGGAGACTTTTGTTGAGAAGAAGTCCGTGGTGGAGGTGGTGGCATAGATGTAGATTGACCGCATCCTTACGGCGTTTGGGTGCGAGTCCTTATCCTTATCATCGTCATCTCTTGGCGTTTGGGTTGATCGGTGACTCCTTGCATGATGAGCCGAGTTGAAAAGCAAGTAGACCTTGAAAAATTTAGCTTCATCCGAGTAAGCGTTCGGATCGCTTTGACATTTGCATCACTAGTTTAGCGATTAACTTTCAGTTCGAGAGATCGACTTCTTTGGCCATTGTATGTTTAACCAATGCGGCGATGTTAGGGGTGAGTTATGCGGAGAATACTTCTCTAGTCACACCGGGGCGATGTCGAGAAGAAACTTGTGGGTTTGATCTCTTTCGACTTCTCCGGTTCCTTTTGGACTTTAGGAGCGATATCACGAAGGTACTTTTGAGTGTAACCTTCAATCATTTCATTCGAGTTCCTCGACGATGACTTTTCATGAATTCTGAATAGCTTTCCTATCTTTCCGCATCTTGTCATTCTCATCATGTAAGTCTTGCATTTGTTCGACATACCAATTAAGTTTTCATGGAGCATGTCCTTCTTTCTAACTTGTTTGTGACTTTCACAATTCTTGCATGTGTTTGAGAAATCCAAGATTTAGGTGGTTTCTTCACGGTTTGGATGATGATCGGTTGACTTCGTTGATGGTGGTGGTGATGAATGAGATGAAGAGTCGATGAGGAGGAGACATGAGGAGACTTCATGTCCTTAGGAGTTTCGAGGTTTTCTCCTTTGAGTGTGTTGGGTGTCTAGAAGAAACTTTGTATAATCATCCTCGTCATCTCTAGACTTTTCTTTCTCGGTTTCTGTTTCTCAAAATCATACACAATAGTGTCTTCTACTGAGCTTTTGTTGTTGCACAAGAGTGGTGGTACGGATCCCTTATCGGGTTGATTAACGCATCGGGATCCGGAGAGAGTGGGCGACACCACTTGATCCTCGGGGCCACCCATTTGATCTTTAGCAAATTGTTCGGCCTTTTGAAGGTGTCGGACGTTGTGAAACTTTTTCATGTATGATTTATTGATTGCTTCTTCTTCTTCTTGAGCTCTCATCATAAGGTACAAGTGCGAGTCTTCCCTTTTCTTGGACAATTTGGAGGACTTGGAGGTTTTGCTCTTGAGGATTAACATCCTTTGCGGTTTGAGTATGTGATCTCTTCATACGTGTCGTAGCATCGAGTCCTCGTCCCCGAGTTGTCTTTGCGGTTCGAGTGAAATGATAGGAGTGGCTTCGAGGAAGGAACTTTCTTCTTAGGGTAGGTTTCCTCTTTGGAATAGGTTTCTTCTTTGGAACATTCCTTTGACTATCTGTACTTGTTACACTTCCAAGCACTTCCTTTTACGGTTCTCCTTACAGGTGTACGGAAGATTTTCGTCGAGATGACCAACTTTGCCTTGTCATTGCTTCGAGATACCTTTAGTACGATTCGAGCTTCGACATCTTGATTAGAAGAAATCAAGACTGACACCTTGTTTCTTTGTGGACGTTTCCTTGATTACGACAGAGAGAATAGGTTCCGTCAACATGTCGTGATTGTCGGGGTCATTGAGCCTCTTGGGAATGTCGGGATGAAGTCCAAGTGCTCTGGATCAACAATTTGGTATATCGATGTAGGGAATCTTTGAGCCAAGTTTGTTGAGAAATGACATCATGTCATCCCAAATCGAGCTTCGATAGCGATGTGTTTCTTGTTGACCAATGCCGAATATTTGCGTTCCATGAGCTTAGGGTGCTCATATCCATTGTCACGACCGAAAGCAGACTTGGTGATGATCATGTAGAGAGTTCTCGGGGTTGAGGAATACTCTTAAGCTCTACGTGAGAATGCTTGTTGATTACTCCTGTAGCCTCGTCATAACCGACATCGATTAAAAATTGGAGAGTGAGCTCTTGACGGTGAGGCATATAGTTTGGTTGGATCGACTTGAGAATTAGGAGAACGACCCTTAAGTCTGCGGTGTAATGATGACTTGTTTGTGATTGAGTCACCGTCACGCGGTTTGTCCTTTGACCCTTTCCATAGTGTTCGAGGCTGTTGGATGTAGATCTCGTGAGCGATTGCGAGTGAGTAAGCATGTTACGATAAGGATGAGTCCTCGAATGTCAATAGCAATTAAACACGAAGATTCGAGCAAGTGAGGGTGTCAAAGTCAACACGGAGATTGTTCTTTCCTATCTTCATTGGATAGCCATGAGGATAGATATCGACAATGGAGAGAACTTGGTGCATCCACATTCATTTGTTCACCATGTCGTGATCTCGAAATAACATTAGCCAAAAGAACCAACATATCGAAAGACATAATATTAGTCAACGGTGTAGGGTCTTATTGTCTAGTGATGACGAAATAACATTAGCCAAAAGAACCAACATATCGAAAGACATAATGTTAGTCAACGTAAATAATTCATTACAACTCCGAGGTCTTATTGTCTAGTTATTGAATGTACGGTGTCAATGATTATTCTGAGTCCTAAGTCCTTGTATGTTCAATAGTTCAATGATGTCGTGAAATGTTTCGTGAGTTAGTTAACTTTAAGTTTTAAAGTTTATTTTATCACTTATTGTTCACAACATATCACTAGTTACGATTTAAGTTTATTAGTGACAATTTTGGATTCGTGATGATATGATTAGTTTATTTACAAGTTTGTCAAAGTAAAATATATTGAGGTCACGTAACAAATCGACCATGTCGTGATGCGAAATAACATTAGCCAAAAGAACCAACATATCGAAAGACATAATGTTAGTCAACGGAGGGTCTTATTGTCTAGTTATTGAATATACAGTGTCAATGATTATTTACGAGTCCTAAGTCACTTGTATGTTCAATAGTTCAATGATGTCGTGAAATGTTTAGTGAGTTAGTTAACTTTAAGTTTTAAAGTTTATTTTATCACTTATTGTTCACAACATATCGACGATTTAAGTTTATTAGTGACAATTTTTGGATTCGTGATGATATGATTAGTTTATTTACAAGTTTGTACACGTAACAAATCATCATGAAGGTCAATCCGAGGGATAAGCGTAGTTTTGGCAAAGTTATGCGTGAGCGGGAATGATATATGCTTAGGCGTAAACTTACGCGTAGAATCCTAACTACGCGTAAGAAATGTTACAGCGTGGGAAAAGGAGACCTTATGCGTAGAGCTTATGCGTGAGCATATATTAACCTTACGCGTAAGGCTACTCGTAAGAGTTGACCTTATGCGTAGGGGTCCTTGTTTACGCATATCCTTCACGGGATCGCGTAGTCCATTGTAGAACCTTATGCGTAGAAGCTACGCGTAAGACTAATCTTACGCATAACAAGCTACGCGTAAGGTGATCCTTAGCGAGATTAATAACAACCTTGATTACGAATATTACGTGTTGCAAGCACGAAATAAAGCATCATTTCAACAAAGTTAAACACATAGCATTCGTTTTATGACAAATCAAAACACATTTGCACGTTTACGATTCTGCGTAGAAGCGCATACGCGTAGACTAAACCCTAGATCTCTGGCGTATGAGATCTAGCCACGAGAATATGCATACAACGATTACGGGAGGACTAAGAGGCATATAGCGTTGTTTTGGTCAAGTTTTAACATCAAAAGTGTCAAGAATCAAAAGTACCCAAACCGTATGAACACAAAACCCTAATTTTCATTTAAGAGTAATTAGTGTTTACGGATGTAATCTGGCCTAGATATAATCAATTCAACTTGATAACAACCTTATACAACAATCTTTTCACCAAATCACTTCACATTCGAAAACACCCAATTCGACTTATAAACCCTAATTTTCAAAATCATCAATTAGTGTTTACGGGTGGAATTTGATGGTTAATTGATATTATTGATGTATTTGAAACATTTTGACATAATCCATTTAACCACAAACGTCCACACAATGATTGTGTGTTCATACGCTTATGCGTAGAACACATTATCACTTGTAACATGAATTTTAACCGTTGGATTTGAATGAGATTCAAGACCTTATCTTAAAAACATGTTTAGATCACAAGAACACTTACACAATGAAGATCAAAAGCACGGTTTTGTTGAGAGAATATTAAGCGTAGGATGGTTTTAGGGTTTTTGCAATAATGTGAAGAATAAACAAAGGTGGGAGGGTGTTTTATTAAGAGTGATTTTAACCTTTTGACAGTTTTGGTCCCTCCACCTTTTCCTTTTTCAAACCAAGCCATTTAACTTCCATTTTGGTTACCAAACGAAGATTTTAGGAAAGAAACATGTGACACTCCCCTCGACTTGAGAAAATAATGAAAGGTTATTAATTAAAGTCCAAGGGTGTATTTGAGCCAGAAATGTACCACCATTTGTAAAAGATTCAACCGAGATAAGATAACATGCAAGTAATACGAGATGTTTTGAAGCAGTTAATAGATTATTTTCTCCCCTCAACACTTGATCGGAAAAATCTTGAATTTTGAAAGATTAAAGTGTTGACGGAAGAAATGTACTTGCCATGTTGAAAGAAAGATAGATTGGGAGAATATTTTTGTTGTTTTATCGGATTTTATATTTTTGTATTTTGTTTTGAAAATTTATTTACAAAAGATGTTTTGGTGTTTGTGGGGTTTTAAGGCTGTTTTAAGAGGTCATCCAATTCCTCTTGAGTCAAACACCTCATACCAATTCGGTGGACCAACTCATTAAACCTAGCGGGAGGCAAGGCTTTGGTGAGCAAATCGCCAATTGGTATTCGGTACCCAAAGTATAGTTCAACGGTACCTGTTCCACGTGGTCCTTGATGAAATGATAGCGTAGATCGATGTGCTTTGATTTGAGTCTTTGAGGCGAGTTGCGAGATTGCAATGGCACTCCGATTGTCGCGATACATCGGGATTACATCAAACACGTAACCATAGTCTTTGAGTTGTGTTCTCATCCAAATGACTTGAGCACAACACGCGGACATGGCTACATATTACGCTTGATTGATGATGGCGATGTACAATCACCTTCTTTGATTGCCAAGACACCGGTTTATCACCAGAAATTGTAGAGCTCACAAGTACTTTTCCTTGAGTCTAAGCATCCTGCGTGGTCGACGTCTCAAAAGCGATTAGTTCAAAACCGAATCCTTCGGATACGGATCCCCAAGTTAATGGTTCCCTTGATGTATCGGAGGATTCTTTTAGCCTCGAGAGGTGGGTTTCGGTTGGTCGCGACGATAGCGGGAGCATAGATAAGCGGCAAAGACAATATCGGTCGCTAGTGTTAGATACATGAGGACCCAATAATACTTGGTATTTGGTGGGGTCAACTAATTTCCATGTAAATCGACATCTAGCTTCTTGGTATGAGTCATTGGTGTGGCATAAGTATCACGTGTTTTCATTCCAAATTTGTTTAACAATTCAAGGGCATATTTGGGTGACTCGAGAAAAATACCACGGGGTGATTGATGAACTTGCGGTCCTAGAAAGAATGTAAGTTCACCCATCATGGACATTTCAAAATTTTTCTTCATTAGTTTTGCAAAAGCGATTGAAAACTTTTATGTGTAGACCCAAAATGATGTCATCCACGTAAATTTGAACAATTAAGATATGTGCCCATGATATTGTATAAAAGAGTTGGGTCAACCGAGCCTTTGGTGAAATTATTGGCAATGAGGAAGGATGATAGCTTATCGTACCATGCCCGAGGGGCTTGTTTGAGACCATAAAGAGCTTTGTTCGGTTTGTAGACATGGTTCGGGAACTCGGGATCAACGAATCCATCGGTTGGTGACATAGACCGTTTCTTTAAGTTGCCCATTGAGAAGCGCCGTTTTGACATCCATCGATGACCGTCATGTTCATATGAGCCATGACGCGAGAAATATCGAACGACCTCAAGGCGAGCAAGCGGAGCAAAAGATTCTTCAAAGTCTATTCCTTCTTCCCGGCGATAACCCTTAGCAACTAGGCGTGACTTGTTTGGATGACGTTCCCTTGACATCAATTTGTTTTCCAAATCCATTTTAGACCAATGGCGTAGACTCTGTTGGTCTTTCAACGATTCCCATACTTCAAGGCGTTTGAATTGGTTGAGTTCTTCTTGCATGGATTCAATCCGGTTGTCTTTTGTCATTGCGTCTTTAATGTTTTTAGGTTGATTAGCGAGCGGTGAGTGCATAAATGCGGTGTTCACCATCCGAGTGAAGGCGTTGTCTCGTCTTGTTGGTTGATTCGGGTTGCCAATAATATTAGCGGAGGATGGTCTTTAGTCCATCTATGTGTAGAGGGTTGATGTTGGTATACATTGTGCGATTTCGAGGATTCAAATGGTTTGTTGAAGATTCCGCAACATCAGTGCAGCGATCTCATTGGCAAGCGGGTTGAAGAACGCATTTGGATCAAAATCTGCGGTGGGGTACTTCATTGAGAATATCATCATTTGGTTCATCATTGTTGGAGGCGGTATGTTCAAGCTGTTGTGTTGGAGTCAATTGGTGTAGGTGCATCTTCAACGATGAGTTGTTGTAGCAGTGTATCGGTATAGGAATATTATCGGGTTGTGCGGTGGAGCGGCGGATACACAGAACACGTTCATCAATATCGTCACGAGCAGAGGAGCAAATAACCTTTCCATTTGTTGTGAGTTAGGCGAGGGCTTTCTTGGTGATGATGGGGGTTGAGGAAGTTTAAGCGGTTGTGACCGGGTTCTAAGTGTTATACTCGAAGCCATTTCCGTGAGTTCATCGAAATGAGCATGAATCGTTTCCATTACCTCCTTAGTTCGACGATTCCAGTTCGGAAACCTTTAGAATTTTCACGGTATCAATAAAGACTCCAATATCGACTTTGGCTTTGAGCTTTCCAAAATCATCACGATCATTATTCGGATAGCAAAGGGATCCAAATACATGAAAGTGTTTGAGGTTTGGTTTATAGTTGTGGACAAGCTCAAAAGGTGTTTTGTTGTGGCGTTTTGTGATCATAGAGCGGTTTGAGTATAGCATGCGATGAATCGACACGCCCATAAGTAATCTGGAAGTTTAGCATTGATTAACATTGTTCTTGCGGCTTCCACTAACGTTCGGTTTCGTCTTTCAACAACTCCGTTTTGTTCGGTGTACGTGCAATAGATGTTTGATCTTTGAATTCCACTTTCTCATAAAATTCACGAAGGGTTTTGTTAACAAATTCGGTTCCTTTATGCATTACGATTATTCGGACGGTGTTGCGGGTGAACACGTATTTTTGTGAGAAAGGTGATGATCATTTGTGGAGCTTGGTCTTTGCTACGAAGAAGTAGACCCAAGTCCATCGTGAGAAGTCATCAACAATTACTAAGATGTAGCGTTTGCCGTTGATCGTTTGCACACGCATCGGGCCACACAAATCCATGTGAAGAAGATGAAGCACATCTTTGAGAGTTGTGTTCCACCTTTGAAGGAAAATGAGCACGAGTGCTTTTCCCTTGTTCACGGTGAGCAAAGGTGATCTTTTGAGTCACGGAATCGTGGGAGTCCTTCAACTAGTTTGTGTCGAGCAAGGTTGGTGATGGTTTGAAAGTTTAGATGTGAGAGGCGCGGTGCCATAGCGAGGATTTTGTAGATGTTGCCTTTGAAAGTAAGCAAATGGGAGAGGAAGCAACCATGTCTTGCATAGAGATAGTGTAGAGACTAGAATTACGCGAGCCGGACATAAGATCGTTTCCTTGTAGATCACGAATGAAACAAGTTTTCTCCACGAAAGCAACCTCCAAATCTCCATCACAAAATTGACCCTCGAAAGCAGTTGTGACCGAGGCCTTCCACATAGTAAACCCTGCTGATTTCGATGTTCCCATTAACATAATCTCCGTAGCCCATGATGGGCTGCAGTGATCGTTCGAATCGGCGGTGCCAATGAACTTTGCAATAAAGTTTGATAACAGTTTAAGGTTGCTGTCGTGTGTCGGGAACATCCGCTATCAACAATCAGAGAATGATCGTATCACACTGCATTACACGGGCGACACGGATGGAATAGAAGTAGATGTGGAACCCGAAATGTTAGAGGGTTCCAAGCGATATATTAGACATACACACATTGAGAATTTTAGGCATCCACTTAAATCCTAGTGTGTTATATATCCATTTCGCCATCGTAACTACTCTTTGCTTTAGTCTTAGTGAAAGCACTAGGTGGTACTACATGCTTAGGAGGTGAGCGGTAGCTCTTGTGATAGCAATGGTTGCCTTAGAATCTAAAGAAGGTGGTTTACCAAGCACAAACTTAGAATGATTAGTGGGCCTAGAGGTATTCCGATTCTTAGGATTCCGTAATCTAGAGATTATAGCTTTGGCAACACATTTGTCATGACAATCGAATTCATACTCTTTCGACAAATAACACAAGGTGCATCGGTGAGTATCAAAAGTACTTAACGGTTTAGCATTCGTTACATCACTATTTCTATTACATTTGCGGACGTAACATCTATAGTGGAAGCAACATGATTTTATTCGAGTCCTAGGGTGTTCTTCTACTTTAGCATTCCTTATTGATCTTTTCTTAGTCGCAACTTCCTATTCTTGATTGAGTGCTCCTAGGATGTGAAGTGCGGACGTTTGGAAAAGATGCAACTATTCTGTTTCGATGAGGGAAACACATTAGCAACTTGTGATTTGGCGGTGGGAATTCTTGGTTCACGATTACTAAGTGTGTTGGTGCTAATCTCTTAATCACGATGGCGGAAGTTGGTCATACTTTCCTAACATTTCCGTAACTTAGAGATGGTGTGAATCGGATCTTGATTTTCGAGCGAATATTACCGGCAAAATTCATGACTTCTCTAGTGTGAGCAAGATAGTGATCAAGTTCGTTTGATGCTTCATCTCGAGTCTTTTGAGTAAATCAAATATGACACCATATTCTGTTTAACTTTTAAAAGTTCTTGTTCATATTTTGAGATTTGACTTTTCAAAGACACGTTTTGATCATCCAGTTGTTCAATTTTAGGATCGAAGATTTTGCACTCAATTGAGCGATTTTCTTTTGAAAACTAAGTTGATGGTTGTGAATATCTTTTCACACCAATGAAGACGACGTTTTGCATTGTAAATTTCCGTGTGTGTCGTTTATTTTCGACTTTTAAAGACTCGATCTGAAGCACATTATCGGTGTTCTCATGATTACAACAGTTTCAACAATATCGTGAGAGAGATATAATCGGATGCAAATGGCAAGGCATGAAGTAACACAACATTATGGATATCGTACGAGATAACATCTTCCAAGAGTCGATCAACATCTTTTCTCAATAGTTTCTTTTTGCGTTTTGTGTTCAAAATAGATGTTTGTTTTCTCGGCGTTTTCATTACCCCAAGTTCCTTATGAAAATCCTTTTCCCGAGCAATTGCACAACTTTTCAAGTTTTTAACATTAGGTAAAGATTTTTACGAAAGATGTCTCTTTGTTCTCGCGCGAGGCGATTGAAAATGTTCAACTTTGATTTCGGATCGATATTCTATCTCATGTTGTAAAATTTTGAGGTCGACCATGAAAATGTCAAAATATCGAAGGATTTTTCGATTTTCGGTTTTGAGTTTACTTCACTAATGGAAGGTAAAGGACCATAAGTTTGTGCAAATTCATTTTGGGATTAACATGAGAAGACTCGGTGTTTGATGATAACCCTTGGTGTGTTAGAAGAATCCGTTGGTGTGACGAAAGTGACCGCGTTTTATAATTAAAAGGTTTGTTGTAAACAACATTTTTAATTTTGATCGACTCTCGTCTTACGCATCTAATTCCTCTTGACGATGATATTCAACAACACTCATGACAATATTATCAATTTTGTATTCTGACCTTTGGAAACTTGAGGAGTTGGTTTGAATGTTTTAGTGAAAGCTTTGGTTTATGTCGCTAGATTTTTCCATATCCTTTTGGATTGGGTTTTAAGGTAAACTTTTCAATAGTCATTACGGATTCACCATGTTTGTAAACAACAGTTTAAACTCTTTAAGTTTGTTTTGCAAGCGAGAATTTCTTCAAGAAGGTCATCTACCCGATTTGTTGAATGCTTTTGTATCACGGAAGCTGTTTTGACAATTTAACAACTCGACCTTAGATTTTTGATTTTCCAAGGTGAGGCGTTAATTTGTTTTTATGTTCGTGTTTCGATTGTTCTAATTCGGACAACAAAGCATTCTTGAGGCGGCTAGATCACGATCTGTCTCTCTAAATATTTTTCGTTTTGATGAGATTTTGTAAAGCGGCTTCAAAACCTTTTTCACGGTTTTCTTGAGTTTTGAAAAAGTTGAGTTGCATTTGTAAACATTCAAAATCCTTGGTTAACGATGCATTTTACTTTTAAGGATTGATTTAATGCATAACATTCCTCCATTTTGATTTTATGGTCTTGAATTAACCGAGCAAAATCCGGATGAGGCAACAGATCATCTTGTTCAACGTGAGTCTCAACATGATCATTCTTTAGATCCTCAAATGCGACCACGGAGTCAATTTGATTATCAAAGGAGACCATAAGGTCATCTTGATCGTCAAATGTAACTACTGAGGTTAACTTGAAAATCATCGAGAAGAAGATGTAGAAGACTCATTTTGAGCGATCGATCCGTGCGGATTCGAGATATTGGCGGAGATATTAGTTCGAGATATGATGATGGTTTGTTCGGTGCACGAGACAAGCCATCGATGTCACACTACTGGGCTGTATCACTCATGTGCGGCTCATGCATATTAGCCATCAACATAACTTGTTTGCATTAGCTGCAAGTCCTCCATATCATCATCGAGTGCGCATACGCCATAAAGCTCGTTCTTTGTGCGTGAGAGATCCACCGACTTCATCCTTAAGAGCCAAAAGTAAGGCCTCTTTGAAATAAGCACGCCCCTAGTCCTTGGCTTTGGGCATGCATTAGCCAGTGTCCTTCTCATTGCGGTTGTAGCATCTAAGACCATTTAACCGATTACGAGCATTTCCTGTTCCACCACTTGAGCTCTGTTGGTATTCCTACCACGACATTAAACCCTTGACCACCGCCCATCGGCGACCATAATCACGATTACGAACTTCAACACGTCCATTGTTCACAACACTTGAGTCCGTGTGTTAGATGAGGAGCGAATCGATTGTTGGATTTGTTGGTGTAACGACCAAAAGCATTAGCAATCATCACAAATCCTTGTTGCAATGCTTGAGCGGATCTGTTTCCTCGATCGCTTCAACGACATATGCTTGAGCATTGTTCTTTGTATGGAACCAATTGATTTTGTTGAGGTTGTGATTGTGAAGGTGTGTTTGATGCGAGTTGGTTGAGTTGATGGTTGAGAGGATAATTCGCATTGAGTATACAAGGCAAGTTGTTGATTGTCCGGTTGTGTTGTTTAGCAATTTGAGCACGGAGAATCCTTTCCCGATCAACTTCCTTTTCATGAGGCTTCAAGTAATCGTACAACAATCCATAAGTAGAATGATGCATATTCTTCGCGCAGCGGAGAAAAATGACATACTTCTCCCATTCGGACCAAGACTACTCGGGAACTTAGTATTCACTGCAATTCTTGGCATGATGATGTTGTGTTTATCCAAATCATTGATGATATCGAAAATCGATGATGATAGGACTCTAGTGTCTCTCGGGTTCAATCATGAAGTGTTCATAAGCCAAGTAAATTTTGGATTCCAAATCCTCACGATTAGTCTGAATCCTTCCATAAGAAGGCGAATATGATCCCACATTTTTTGTAGTCTTTTGAGCATCAACACTACGAAGAATTGGGTTTGGTAATCCTAAGAGGATGTATTCCATTGCAAGTTCATCGACTTCATAGTGTAGAAGTTACGTAGGATTTAAATGCACAACTTGTAGCAATGTTGGTTTGTTCATCTCTTGGTGGAGCAAGCAGTTGGATCTCCGGTACAATGACGGTAGGCATCTCAAATGGACCTTCAAGATAACCTTCTTTAAGAACTTTCCATGTGGCTTCTTGGATCACGAACCTAAAGAACCTTATCACCCATTGATCGTAGTTTCTGGAGTGAGCATTGGAGGTCTATCAAGTGATCCGACTTCATGAATTGATTGTTGGTCGCTTAAAGCTTCACACATCTTAGCAAACCAAGTAGGTTCCTTCATAGTGGTCCGTGATGGATGTTGATTGAAATCGGTTGTGTAGGGTTGAACTTGAAGGCTTGGTTGTGGTTGAACCATTTGTGGTTGTGGAATTGCACCAAGTTGTGGAGTATGTTGTTGATTAAATTGTTGTTGATAAATAGCTTGTTGTTGATTCCATTGTTGATGTTGTGGAGTTAATTGTTGTTGTTGTTGATGATTATAAGTGTGAGGAAATAGTTAGAGTATGGTGGTTGAGACATGATGATAAACTTGTGTGGTAAAATTGGATCTTTGTAGTCGAATGAACCTTTGTTGATGAAGTGTCCTTAGGCGTAGAAAAGACAAGAACCAAGTAGCACTTATGCGTAAAACACCAAAAGTTACGCGTAACAATAAGGAGTTCTGGCGTAGGTTTTAGCTTACGCGTAAGTAGGAAAACACTAAAGTTAGCGTAGACAAAAGTTAGGCGTAGAAGCGAGGCGTGGGATTACCTTATCGTGAACCGTAGTTTACGCGTAAAGTGAATCTTATGCGTGGAATTTCTGGCGTAAGCTTATGCTTATGCGTAATATTAGGGTTTTGCCCAAATGATCTTTTACACTTCACGGTGCAAAAGATATCCAAAGTCGACGTATTTTCGGACTTATCCAAGTAAGAAAACACGGATTAAACCGAAAATTGAAGATCAAACCAAGGAACAATCTTACGCGTAATTTTAGGGTTTTGATACGCGTGGGATTACTCGTAACTTTGATTACGCCCAAATGTGTTTCTAAACCGGTTTTTGTTATGGAATAGCTTCAATAGTACCAAAAGAACACAAAGTGTGAATTTTGATGTACCAAAGCGCTAAGCGGGTTACGCGTGAACGACACCCACGAACAAAAACAAGCTTAAAAGCGTAAATCCGCGTAAAGTTTGAAACTTTTGCCAAAAACAAGTATTTTAACACCTCAAAACATTGAAAGTACAAGAATCTTGGATTAAAAGTGTAAAAACGAGTTTTAAGATAACCAAAAATGCGTTATCTCTACGCGTAAGATCCAAAACCAAAACTTCAAAACAAGCGAGTACACCCAACTATTTGGCGATTGATACCACTGTTAGGTCACTAGTTTTACAACACAAGCTTACTAGAGAAAGAGATGAAGGCGGATGAGCAAATACCAAACACACACACACGTATAAAAGAGAAAGGTTAAGCGTATAGTGTATGTGAAAGAGTAACTTGAACAACCAACCCTCAAATGAGGGTTTACAAGAGTTTATATAGGCAAGGAGCTAGGCAACTCCTTTCCTTCCCTATTCCTTATTGGGCTTGGATCAAGCTTATGGGCCTTCTACATAAGCTTGACCTTAAACAAACATAAAGGCCATAATAAAGCTACCTATTACATATGAAATATAAATACTTGAAATCTTGTTTTAGAGTAATTCCAACAATTTTTTTTTTTTTTTTTTTTATGTGAAAGAGTAACTTGTGTTTGGTATTCTCAATGTGTGTATGTCTAATATATCGCTGAACCCTCTAACATTTCGGGTTCCACATCTACTTCTATTCATCTGTGTGTGCATGTGTGTAAGGTGATCTGATCATTCTGGATTGTTGATAGCGGATGTTCCCGAGCACATGAAGCAACCTTAAAGGTTATCAAACTTTATTGCAAAGTTCATTGGCTTTGTCGAGCGATCACTTGAAGCCATCATGGGCTACGGAGATTATGTTAATGGGAACATCGAAATCGCAGGTTTACTATGTGGAAGGCCTTGAAATCATTTCGAGGTCAATTTTGTGATGGAGATTTGGAGGTTGCTTTCAGGGAGAAAACTTGTTTCATTCGTGATCTACAAGGAAACGATCTTATGTCTGGCTCGCGTAATTCTAGTCTCTACACTATCTCTATGCAAGACATGGTTGCTTCCTCTCCCATTTGCTTACTTTCAAAGGCAACATCTACAAAATCCTGGCTATGGCACCGTCGTCTCTCACATCTAAACTTTCAAACCATCACCAACCTTGCTCGACACAAACTAGTTGAAGGACTCCCACGATTCCGGTACTCAAAAGATCACCTTTGCTCAGCCTATGAACAAGGGAAAAGCACTCGTGCTCATTTTCCTTCAAAAATAGTTTCCCTTCCATGGATGACTTGATGCGTCTAATAAAGCTACCTATTACATATGAAATATACCTTAACGGGAATCGGGTGTAACAATCTACCCATCAACAATCAACTACAACAAAGACACCTCAAATCTTCTCCTCGACAACTACATAGTTACAACTTTAACTAACGACAAACCACAACAAAACCACCATCTTTCTCAAAAATTGATTAAAGAAAAAAAAGAAAAAAAGTAAAGAAAAGGATATCGGGTTTGGTTTTTGAAACACTCAAATATCCTTAAAGATCCAGCAAAACCCTACATTGATCTTGGAAAAAACAAAACTCTAAACCACCCACATGGTTCGCAACTCACAAACAAGACTTAAAGAAGCTGTTGTTCTTCCTTATTTTCGTGGGTCAAGATAAGAAATACAATGGTGCTTATTATGTTGTATTTCGATTTAAAGACAAGAAACAAGAATCACAAGAGAAGAGTTTGTGTTTGTTGTTTGGATTAGAGAACTCAGGAATTTTGGTGGTTGGGATTATCGGTGTTAAAGATTAGTGTAGATGAGACTATTTTAATTTTGAATAAGAAAGATAGTGGCAGAGAAAAGATCAAATGTTTTTAGGGTTCGAGTATCTGTGATAGGTTAAAATGAATGGAGTAGTATTTTTATAGGAGACTAGCGAGGTACCCAGCGTTCTTGTGTGGTACCACTCAAATAAATTTTTTCGTTGAATCATGTTTTTAATTTTATTATGTTTTTTGACAATAAATTTACGGATATCAAGAATTTTGTTTAGCCAGCGTGCCCGTTCGGGCTCGAGCCCGATGGCCCATGCCCGTTTGGCCCTGGCCGTGCTTAAGCCCGTTTTAATTAAAAGTGTCATTCATCCGGGTAAAGTTTCTATTAAAAAGCGTATATTAGATCGCCACAAAATTAGTCATCGGGTATCCGTCACCGCATTACGCGGGTACCCTGCTAGTTCTTTTAATGTGTTCATAGGTGTTTATACAAGAAGAAAATAATAGAAAACATAAATTAACTCTTTAACCAAATTATGCTACACAACCATTTGTTTTATGTTAAATCAATTTAATTCTACCAGCCCAACCAAATATTTTAGGCCCAATTCAAATTTAGATAAATAATTATAAGCCAAAAACCTAAACTTTCCGTATAAAAACTAACCTAAACTGCTTATCCTAATTTTACCCTATCACAACACATGCGACACATACTCACCGTGACGCTTTCTCTCTACTTGCGACCACCAACTCTTATCATCCACTTCACAAATAAACACTTCACTTAACAAACAAATATTCGTCCCTTTAATTCTTATAGCCACTCGAATCACCAACAACTAAACTTCTTTGTTTTCTTTCACAACCAACGACGAACCCCGAAGAACGAAATGTTTTCGACTTCACGATCTGTTAAAGATCTCGGGTAGGTGTGGTTTTGTATTCGTTTCTTGTTTTCTTGTTAAATCGAAAGAAAGAAGGATGGAAACACTTTTGTTTCGATCTTTTTTTCGAATATTAAAAGAATTTTAAATGATTTTCATGACATGTTTTTTCAAAGTAAGCATCTTGATAAAGTGAAAGATGTAAAAAAGGAGGCGTTGTGATGGGGAAATTGTTATAAGGCGTTGTGAAATGGAAGAATATGTAGCGGATTGTAAATAAGCGTTACTGTTGTTTGTTGGTTAATTAGCTTATATTATAAGATGTGTTAAGAGATGGTGTAGATTGTTTTGAGATTATAAGATTAGTGAATTACTGAATTAGTGCTAAAATGATTGAATGGATGATTAGATTTAATTAAAGGCGATTCCGAAATCACAAGTAGTCAGCATTAGGTATCGTGGTGTTATCCCGTTGGTGTCGTGGTAAAAAGTGCTGCCACATCAACACTTTTTTTCAGAACACCAGAATTCATCATAACACCAAAAACCTCCTCCCTCCTATGATACCAGTTTTTGGTGCCGTCATGCACCCTCGAACCCCACATATATATATAATTTATTTCATTTATTTCACAAATTTTAAGCAAAACAGTAAATACAAAAACAAACTATAAACTAAAATATATTTATGGATTTGAATTGTTCTAGTTTTATAACAACTTTCCATTGGGCTGTGGCCCATAGCAAAACAAAATAACATATATTCCATTTAGGGTTGTCTTAACTCTCACACATATACACTGTTATTGCACGCCTCTCTTATACAAACGCTCTACATTTTACACTCTGTTTCATCTTCCTCAAAACACTCCATTTTACAAACAGTTGCAACCAAATCCCACCTTATTCCTCCATAAAACCCACAGATCTAACACCTCACAAAAAGAAAGGGAAAACACAAAAAAATACGGGAAAACGCTAGCACCGGTACCCTCTTCGCGCTGTCGGGTCACGTTTTCCGGGACCATTTCGGCTGGTCGTGACGGCTCAGGACGTAAAAACGCTAGGCCCTGTGCGGTTGTGGTGAAAACGCCTCTCTTGGCGTAGGATACTCTCCCCTCTTAATATGATAAGTTTTGTCACATTCATGTTTTGGGCTGCCTGCTTGATCTCAAAAAAAAAAAAAATTTGGATGCTGGATCTCAAATTTTTGTTATGTTAGCTTAATTAGATTGTACATTGTGCTTAAATAGTTGTATTTTTTTGTGAAGGGGTGAATTAAATTGTGTATTAAATTTGGACAGACTATAAAGTTTGTATCTGGGTCCTGCATCAATGTCTGTTAAAATAAAATTTACATTTGGCCGAATACTAACAAGGAAATAAAGTGGGTTGACTATCAGTTTTAAGTTTAGACTAGTATTACAAGTTGCGTCGGGTATTAGCCAAATCATTGTTTGGACTATTAAATTTGTTTAGGTTGCGATTATTTCTTAACACGCCGGGCTAAGTGAAGTTAGGCTTGGATTCGAATAGATATGAAAATCACGAAAGAAAAAAAATCAAATATCTGAATAAATTAGTTTAAAATGCAAAGGTTTTGTCAATGATCAAGGAAAAAAACACACTTTGTCTAAAGAAAGTTATCAATCGCCAATATTTTGTCAAGGGAAAAACTCTGAAAATAACGCAACTAATATGTAAAAGAAAAGGAGCCGAATATTTAAAATAAAATATCACATTTAATGATTAGGATTTATAGATTTTTATAAGGTATAAATGTAACCAGATTACATTGTATTTTACCTACTCTCAACATACTTTGTTTTCATGCCTTAATAGTATTACCGACTACCATTTTTGCATTGCTGCAACATTGTGCAAGTACTTGTACAATTTATATACGAATTAGTTCGAAATTATTTAAAGTTAATCAAACATGAAAATTATTATTATCCATAAATATATTGTAATAAAAAATATAAAATTAAACAGTTATTTTCGCTGCAACTTTTATTGCAGGGTCCGCCGCCAGCCGCCAAAATGTGCATACCATATACCATACTAGTATACAATAATAGATCTTTCTAACATCTACAAAAACAATGATCAAATTTAAAGTTCGCCACGGTTAATGATCCAAAAGTCAAGCACTTGTTCTTGCGATGTAAATATGGGGAATTCTTGAATGATGTTCGACCAAATCAATCAAACTACTGGCGGAAGAAATCTTAATTGTGACGGTATAATTGAAATTTTGTACAACAACAAAAGGTATCACAAATTCCTTATCATACTAGTTTCTAAATTGAACCTATAAGACACTTTATTTCACCTTAAAAAGTTGTGATAATCGTAAATATTCTTGAAAAGTTTTCTCACGTAGCGTGAAATGCACTATTAACACAAACTTTTGATTATATTCAACTTAATTAGGATGAAGATTGTCAATTTTAGTAGATTGATGACATGCATAATTTATTGGTTCTGTTACGTGTAAATGTGTAATAATCTTGTAAGTAGAAAAATTAGTGAGATAAACTTTTCATGTCATATCTCTAAGCATCCAACACTCCCGTCATCAACAATAATGCATTTTTCACTTTGCTTTATAAGTATTTTTTTATATATCATTCTTAATAAAATTAGAATTCTCTCAAGTTGAGTCAAATATGATAAATCATGTTCATCAATCATAAATAAGTTAAATCTTGTTCACAAATAAATTAAATGTATAAAACTGTTTCTTTTAATAAAAATCAAATGCCCGCTTATTCATCAATAATATTCTAATTTTAATTAGGGTTTTTAACGTGTCGCAAGCGCGTATTACATATCAAAGATGACGGGATCGCGAAAAGCGACGTCCAACCCACATATTTTATTTGAAAATGTATTTTTGTGGTCCGGACGTTCTTTTCGTGATCCCCGTGCCTTTGATGTCTTACGTGTCTTGCAGACACGTTAAAAACCCTTTAATTATTATCACACCATTCAATAATTACAAATTTCAAATTAACAAAAATATCGAGTATGTGAATAACGTTGTCATCAAGCAATCATAGGAAAAGGACACCCATTATCCAACCCATATCAAAAAAGCCATAAAAAGCCCACCAATTATCACATTGCTTTACAAAGTGGTAGGGCCTCTTTTTATTCTCCAAATTTCAGAAGAATTAGTATAACAAAATGTAAATTTTAAACACTGAAGTTCAAAATATTGTAAAAATTGATTACTGTCACAAAATGTTTTAAAAGGAAATTTATATGTAGAAACTCATCATGTTAAAGAAACAAAAATTCTTTAGTACAATGTTCACGTTCAAACCACACTCAGTGCAAACAAACTTAAAATGGCCACTTCAACCTCCTAAAAAATGAAATTTAAAGGTATAAGTTCTGTAAACTAAACCTTTCTGCAACACAAAAAATAGGAGTAAAGATACAAATCCAAACAATTAAGTGTCTAATAGAGATTTGGCCAAGTAACATACTACTCGAACCAAAAGGCTCGTGTACCGATGGTACCTCATGTTGTGTGAGAAGCTCCCCAACCAAATGCTTGTGAGTTCAAGTCCTACTTAGGACATGTGAGATAGATTTGTGGTTGTGGTGAGATTGTTAAACTTGCCGTTCTAAAAAAAAAAAAAAAAAAAAAAAAAAGGAAAACATGACTTTACACGAACAGAGAATTGTGATGCTATTTTGGAGGTATGTTTGTGTTAGGTGAAATGGTAACATTCTCAACAACTACATTACTGTTGGAGGTGATTCTGTAAGTAATATCTAAACCTTCCAGATTAAGATGATAAATCATATGACGGCCTTCATCAACAGAAACCTGCTCGGTGTCTAACTTGACAGGAGTCTCGTCATTTTGGGTTCGTTGCGATACTGATCGTATGTCCCATGAAAGCACTTGTTTGATCAACCTTTGAAATTCTTCAGGTGATGCATATAATGATTTCTTATCCTGCAGTAATATGACATTAATCAAATGGAAGAGCAAACTAATACATGAAATAAATATCAGTAACGATGATGAATATTGTGTGAAAGGATCTGACGACTCTTACGATTGCTGGCCAACAATTAGTTAAAGTTGCAAAAAAATCATCAGTGAAATTGACAGAAGCGACCACCAACAAATCGTCCATCTGTCCACAATGTTGTAAATTTCAAGGGTGCATAAGAATATATTCAACAACTCAAGTTAAAGTTGCAAAAGAATCAACAGTGAAATTGACAGAAGCGACTACCAACAAATCGTCCATGTGTCCACAATATCGTAATTTACAAGGGTGCATAAGAATATATTCAACAACTCAAACAAAAATATAGTTAAAATACATGTTATCAACCTAGCATAAAAATTGTTCAAAAAAACATAGCAAATTACCTATTTTTAGTACATTAACTAATTGTGTTTTCGTTAAGCAATAAGCTCCTTCCAATGTTTGGAAATTTGGAAGAAGCCATAAGCTTATTAGCTTAAATAAGATGATTTTCATAAGCTCAGCGCCATCACCTTGGCTTATTTGCATCTTAAACCCCTATGTTCCTTTTTAATATTTTTTAAACTTTGATTTATTGTTCCACTTGGTCATTTTACCATTATACGCTCATAACTTAATCCAAATACTATTTGACAAGGTGCCATTGATAATACATAAGCTATTTTTTATATCTATATAAAAGCGTGAGCTCTTTAAATAAGCTGATCCAAACACCCCTCCAGTATAGCTTACATTTATTGATACCATTCGTCAGGGCCGTCCCATGGATTTTTGGGGCCCTGTGCTATAACTAAAAAAGTAAACCTGATAAACGCCAACGATTTAACCGTGTGTAATGAAAAACCTTATGTATATTGCATAAAATGAATTATAAATACTCAAAAATAGTAAAAAGGACGTATAATACGTTGGAGACCAAAAAAAATGTTACCATACCAATCTTTAAAAGGCTTCTAAACAAATATACTGTGCGATTTTAAATCTGAAATGGACCATAATGAAAATGGGTTGACCCATCAGTTTTATGAATCATTTTCATTTATTTAAAACAAAACCTAAAGACTAAGACAGAACTCTAAATGTTAAAAGCTCAAGGGTGTAAACTGTATATGACTTAAAAGTTGTCATCTTCAACCCCCCGTTTCACATCCTTACCAGAACTTTACCCTCTTTAAACTTTTTTCTCTTAAACCACATAAAAACTGATCGACATCCCCTTGAGCAATCTACAGCCGTCTATTTGTCCTATATTTTTTAAAATTGTTATACAATATTGATGATACTGATTGTGGACCTGTGGTCCAGTCCAACCTCCATAAAATCCCTCTCAAGTAATTGTTCGTGGATATTATCAACAAAAGAATTACAATCAAACACGTAATTTAAACTACTAGCACCCGTATATATAGATTATCCACTGGACTGACTGATATTTATTTGTGTACACACACAGGCATGATTTCCATATATACCCAATAAACTAGCTCGAGGTCAAAGGGGTATACCTTAACCCAATGGGGTACAACAGCTCCTTCGATGCTGTCACAGTATGGTAGATAAGGCTTGACATCCAGAATCGGCTTTTCACAACATTAGAACATAGAACCATCAATATAACATATAATTGTTTCTTAGTTCCTGTGTACCAAAAAATGTTTATCAATATAGTCATGGAGAAAGAAATGACTTACAGTGCCATCAACCAAATCCACACCAGAAAGTAGGACACTATTCCACTGAACAGATTCGACCTAGATTCACAAAAGAGTCAAAAAGTGTCACTCTTGATAGATGGTTTTAACATGATTGTGTTTTCAAGTAAAAGGTTATTTTGTATCATATAGTAAATCTTACATAATAGTAGTAACAACAATATCCATAACTATATAGATAGTTAAAAAACAGTTTGAATTTTAGTCCGATATCTAAACAACCCCTCGGCAAAAACAAAGTAAATAAACCTTGTCGACCAAAATCAATTCTATTAACACTGCGTAATGATTTAACTTACTTTAGCGACCGTAAGACCAATTGGGCAAGGGCGATGTGGTGATCGAGTAGCAAAAAGCCCCTTCTTTTCACCTTTCAGTCTTGGTACTCTTACCTACCACATTTAAGGTTGCCTGAAGCCTTTAAAAAGCTAAATAAACTATTATGATAATAAAGAAATCCCACACCTTTGCCTTTAACTTGGACCTCGATGGATCTTTCCACAATTTATCAAGATCAGTATTAAGGTGAAAAACATATATGATCCAACAATGTGAATACTCTTCAAGACCCTCAAGAGAAGCTGGTGGGACCCGAGTTGTATCGAACATCAACCGTGCCCTTGCAAGAGGTACAATCAAAGGCTGTCTTGGAGTCCCGTTCCTGATTACATGAAACATTTCCATTATATATCCCTTTAAAAGTTTCCTTAAACTTAATGTAATTAGAGAGTGAAAAATGTTATTTTGTACATGAAAACTCTGTTCATTGAAGCACTTATACAGTTGTACAAATTACCTTGTGGAGAAACAAGAGCGAGTGATGGCAATAGGTGCCATAGGATAAGTCATCTCCAACATGTCAGTTTTAGGTTGGAGAATTGCTTTTCTTAAATCCTACATGATAATATACAAGTTACAACCAACTGAAAGATTAAGTAGCATCTTCCCCGACTCTTCTGTGTTTAAAATGAGATTAACATATAAGAATCCCCTGCATATTTTGATAACATTACCTACTTTTGTCAAGTTAAACATGAATTAAAATGCATTAACAATGTTTTTGGTTTTTACTATCAACCAGACCTAGATTGATGATACTTAAATGTTTTTCTTCTATGAGCCACAACCCTTCTATGTAAGTTCAACCCTTCTACGTAAGTTCAATTCTCATCAATCACACTACGATGGTAACACCCAGCTACAGAGAAATAAAGATGCTCATTTTGCTCAAGCTGAGCATGCACAGATTAATCAAATTACTAGGAGTTTGATGTAATTTATCAACTATTACAAATGTTGATATCAGATAAGCTGCGTGAAGATTGAGCACGTGACACGTATGGTCACTTGGCTCCTTTCTGTCAGACTAATGATATATTTAGAAGATATGACAAACTTTGGTATCAGATATAACGGAAATCTCATACTTAAGTTTCATATGGGTAAAAATGAGCCATTTCAACACTTTTCTAGGACAGTTCACTTTTATATTGTCCTGCTCCATGGCGCGAGGAGAGCTAGGCTACACTAGTACACTAGATAAGACTATAAGAGTAGGAGCTAATAACTCATAATGATTTATATTCCTATAGGGTAATGTAGTAAATTCTGAGCACAATTGGTGAGATCACCAATAACATTTTGGCATGGTCACAAACTCATGAACTACCAGGTGTGTACAAGGCATATTGACCAGAGAAAAAACATGAATGAGTATGTCCGGGGTGGTAATGAGACTCGTGAGATTTGCAGTAACCCAAAAACGGAACTGGTTGATAAAGGGGGAAAAAAGGTTCACCAACAATGCTGCATGTTAAGTCTTATAAATCTAAGCATGGTTCAAAGTTCAGAAGATGCCACATTCGAACCCTTAAGATTGGTATACAAATTGTCTTTCAAAAATAATAGAGGCCCAAACATGCAAGAAAAAAAATTACAGAGTGTTACATGTAGTCATGTTTTGTGGTAGCAAAAAAAAAAAAAAAAAAAAAACAAAGTGGGCTCTTGTGCACAAGAATTAGGCTGAAAGTCCGATTACAGAGCAAACCAACCCACTAATTATACTAAGTGTGTTACTGCATCATCCTTTAACTCCTACTGTATACTTTCTTGAATACCATTTTGCTTATACACAAAAGCGTCATTTGATCTTTGATTCTAGAAACTTCAACCAATGTTTCTAAACTGTTTCCATGTACTATCTTTCAAAAGTTCCTCAAATACATTTCCTGTTGATCATCTCTGCTATGATTTCCTTAACTTACATCCTTTTCTGCTATGTATTTATTCTGAACTAATCCTAAAGGACAAAAGTTCCCAACATCTCTCATGATAATTTCTAATTTTTAGCTCATTCACCTGATTCAAAATGACTTATTAATTTGCATATTTAACAACTACATGTCAAAATTCAACTTTATTATATATAAAAAAGTTGAAAGAAGCATGTCAACATTGAGACGGAAAGTTAGTTCATTTGACCTCAAAATCAATTTGCAACTATTGCTATTATCTAGACTATGTGAAAGTTCAGAGTTCCTATTAGAGAGCATGCCTGCCAAACTTGATGATTCCTCATAAGATCCTAATTAATACAGAAACGGATAGTACACGTACTGTCATAGTGTCATGTGTCATGTGTCCCCAATCGCCCGTCCCGTAAATTAAGTAATATACATGCTAACTATAATTGAGAGCTTCTTATATAATATGACATATGTGTTGAAATATAATCGATTATCGTTCCGCAATCTTAATAGCTTTTATACGGGTCTATAAGAAGGTGTGTGCAGCACTGCAGCATCAGAAAACGTGGCCATAAACACATACAGTTTCAATTGCTTAAATTCTAATTCATGGCAACTGTTTAATCCCTAGAAGAAATGAGCCATGATTACAAGCAGGACATATTACAAGTCCTAGAAAAGACAAGTGTCTCTCAACTGGTCCCTGAGGAGAGCACATTACGAATAATAGTGACGTTTCCAGTATAAGAAGACAATCTCATAAAACAGTCTACCACATATTCTCCTTGGGGCGGGGCCGGGATCGTGTGGACTGGTCAGTGTATCATCGTTCCGCGAATAAATCCTAGAAAAGACTTCAATTTGACAACATCAAAATACCCAAAAAAAACCCATATCTCTATTTAGGTACCATTTCATTAGTTTAATAAGGGTGTTCACAAATCACAATCCTCATTCATCGCCACTCCAGTTCAGGGTTGCAATTTCGATACATCTTGACATCAATGAGCTTAAGTCAACACATATTCTTAGCGGTGGCGGACCTAGGACCACAGTCACAGGAAACGCTGACTCGGCCGCGTTCCACGTTCCGGATCGTTCGTACCCAAACGTGGTACGATCGCGATCCGGATCGTTATTTTCGGCGTTCCCAAACATCATCAATCGCCGTACCAAAGTCTATTGGTTCGACGTACCAAAACGGATCGGTACAGCGTACCTAAACGAATTGGTACAACAAACCAAAATTTAACCAATAATTACTTCAACTAATTTAATTTTATTCACTTTTGATATATGTCCCTAACAATCTTTTGAATATTAATATATCATATGGGTATTTGGCTTATACGTATCTTAATGTAGAAATGTAATATTATTATTAATTCGGTACATTGTACTGAATCGGGTACATCGTACCAAGTTTTATGGTACATCGAACCAGAGTGTACTGTAGCGTTCCAAAATGAGCCAACCCCCCTTCGTACCATATTTTAGGGGCCTAGCGTTTCCCGTTCCCGTACCGAAGCGAACCGCGGTTCGTGTGACTTTGCCTAGGACTATAAGTGACCATGTTCACAAACCTTTTTTTTACAATAATACAACATACTAACTAAACAAAACAAACCCATTATAAAATTTACACTACTAGGCAAAAATCCATGTGGCTCACGAGAACCCCAATGGGTCCGCCCTCGGACCCTAGTAAAGTACTAGCATACAATTAGGCTACCCCCAATAATAACCCTCATTAACCCTCATCTTTTCTGCCACATCAGCTTTTTCTCTCCTGCAACTTACAGACAACCTTTTATGCACAATAAGACGACCTACACTATTAAAAAAACATACCTCACAAAAATACATTTTAATTATAATTAAAACACACACAAAGAACCACACAACCTGGGTTGTCTGGACAACCCTCATACACAAAACCATGACCGACAACCTTCGACGACCTTGAAGCCACCACAAGGACGACTCTGAGCAACCTTCACAACCCAATAGGTTGTTACCCTTATTGTGCCTAGCCTTAATAATGTACATTATCAAGCATAAAAAAAGTAACCTGTTGAGCTCTAATACGACCTTGTCTCTCAGAAGCACATTTTTCCAATGATTCCTTCAAACATTTCTCAAGCTCTTTTATTTTTTTAACATTTTCATCATCTTTTCTTGATCTTTTTTTACTCAAAAAATAAACTGAAACAAACAAAAAAACATGTTAAAACTAAGACTTATTAGTCACTAACGTAAAATATAAAAAGGTAGTTACCGGAGATGGTGGCAAGGGTGGTCAACGTGATGGATAAAGTCAACCACTTTGAAGTGGTTTCTCCCATTAACAAACTAGGGCTTTACTTCTGTAGTGGAGCTACAGTTGACAATATTGTTTGAAAGGTATTTGTATAGGTAGTCCTTATATTATATGTTTGTGACTACTATTGTCACTTAACTTTCAATTTTGCTACTTCACCTTTGGTTTAATTATGCTTATGTTTAATCTTGATGCATAAATACAACATAAGTGATTGAACCTTTTCTCCTCAAGTTACTCGAAAAGGGTGAGTCTTTTCGGGTGATTCTGTTATTAAGATGTAAGTGGCTTAACAGGGTATCTTTGTGACTTTTTCTGATTCGAATCTATTGTTTTCTTTTAGGACATTAAAACGTTTAACCTATAGGCCAATTTGGTGCCGGTAAATGAAAGGAAAATTAATAGTTTGTGTTGAATAATAAAGTTCCCACGAATGATTTAAAAAGATGGTTAGTTAGTTTGTCATAAGAACATTATTTTGAGTAGAGCATATAAGATATATTTCTGCACGTTTGCCAAATCTCACCGCTCAAGTACTATAGTTCGATACCTTTTTGGGCCTTTTTTCCAGTGGGCCTGGAGGATCTCAATCCATCTCTAGCCATAAAATATACTAATAGAGGAGCTACAAGATCTTAAAAGCTAACTCTCAAACTTGTTCCTCTTTAATTACTCTGACTCTACATTGTGTTCTTAAACAAAAAATTGAGGGAAAAAGAAATAAATAAATGTATTTTCTGTTCTTTAGTTTTTTTATAAGAAGTGAAAAGAAAGTTGAGAGGATAATGAAATGAACTTTTTTAAAAGAATCTCCATCCAACTTTTTGGAAGAAAAGGAAATGAAACATGAATATGTTTTAGGTAAAGACTAAATGCCCCTTTTTAAAAGATTTGACGCTTACAATTAAAGGGTATACATGTAATTGAACAAGTTGTTTTCTTTTTTCTTTAACTCAAGAGCGTGAATTATGGTTAGTTTCCTTTTAATTTCATCTATCTCATGAACATATGAACCAAACATTTTTTTTACTTTTCATTTTCTTTTCTGTTTCATGTACTTTTCATTTTTCTTTCTTTTAAAACCTGTGAACAGAGTGTTAGACATTTACTATTGATAGTTGTCGAACATTCACAGTTAGAAGCATGTGTATACGCATTACGAAGCAACCACATCCTCCAACTCCAAACCTTTTAGATGGAATAATGCTCTCATAATCAATATTTACATTTTTCATAGAGAGTTTCAAATGGCAGACTACCTACACGCTCTAACCTTGACATTACAGGTTTCGATCTTCATTCTTTTGATGTCGAGTTTGTGCTATAACCTTGAGACGCAAAAACACTTGTATGTCTCTTATTTAGTGGCAAAAGATACATGGACTAAAGTTTTTAAGTGGTTGAACCTAAAATTATAACCCCTACAAGTCTCACTGATGTCATGAACTTAGCTATTAATTCGCGTCTCGCAGCCCCAGTTGGTCCACTTTTATGTCGCCAGTTAATCAACTCTTTGCTTCCTTGGGAAATTCAGGAATCTAAAACCTCATTTTCAACGACATCATTCAACTGAATTTTGTATATAGGGATGGCAACGGGTCGGAGAATTTTGGGGATCGTATTTCCCATCCCTATCCCACGCTTCCACTCTCATCCCCATCCCCGTCAGGGAATACTTTTACATCCCCGTCCCCAATGGGGATAGGGGATTCGGGGATTTTACATCGTTATCAAGTAAACATAAAAATACATAAACTTATATAAAGAATTTGACCCATAAAGTGTCTTACGAATGTACATCACTCATAATTAAATTAGTTACATTTTTAATCCAACTTTAAAGCATCATAGATAGTAAGACAACACATATAATTTAATACTAACGTGCATTGTATATGTGTATTCGGACAAAATTGGTTAAGTAGTATCTACTTAGTGTTTAATTGTTTATACTTTTAAAGCTATTTGATCATTTATATATCACACATGTATATACATTACATATCAATGCTCATAAAAAATATATGCATAGAAAAGTAAATGCTATATGGATATATATATTTTTCATATATTTATACATTAAAAATCGGGGTCGGGTTCGGGGTCGGAGATTGATGCTATCCCTATCCCCGCCCCATACCCGGTTAAAAAATTCGGGGATTCCCCATCCCCAAATCGAGGATTCCTTGGTCAAATCGAATTTGAGGATCGGGTCTCCATCGGGTACGGGTTTTATTGCCGTCCCTATTTGTATAAGCTCATAAAACCACTCTTAAAGTGGATTGGTTGGTACATTAACCCTTAATTCCTACTTTCTATCGAGCACCTAGCTTCTTACTAGGATTCTTTGATAGTATTATATATTCTCTATTGTTGTTCAAACCTATATAGTATTTTTGAATATTAGAATCATTTTGATACTATGATACTTTAATTAAAAATTGGCTTATAGTTCAACACTTCTTTTTGCTAGAAACCCATTTTGAATAAGCCACACAAAAGAAAAACTTGCAGGACTCTTTAGTTAAGCTCATAAACCCGAGCTTATAAGCTTGTTCATCACCATAATGAGGATATTTTTGCTATAAGCTTAAAATATTCAAAATTAGCTTATTTTTTCTATTTTAGCTGATAAACCCTTGCTTAAACAACCACCCCTAATCACATTAGACAATGGACACACATCTTATAATATTCTAAATCGAGGATTCCTTGGTCAAATCGAATTTGAGGATCGGGTCTGTTAGGAATTGGAAATTCCATGTTAAAGTGTCGGTCACCCCAATTATAGTCTAGCATATGTTAGCTCGTAGACTTGTAGTTATTTACGTTGTTTAGTAGTTTATTAGTTAATTAGTAGCATAGATTAGTTTAGTGCAACATCGTGGAGGAAGGACGGGTCTTTACCCACTGTATGCCTGATCCACAGTCCGAAAGAGGACGTTTAGTATGTAACTATAAATACCCTCTACCTCCCAAGGTAGAGGGTTGGACCTTTCATTCTAATCTAACCTTTTCTCTTTTGTTTACTTTCTCTCTCTAGAAAGGTTCTCATCTCTAATTTCTCTCTCTAAACCTTCAAACCATACGCCCATTTATTATATGTTATGATGTGTTAGTGAAATCCAATATCTATCAATTGGTATCAAGAGCCATGGTTTGATCATCTCTCTTACATGTTCTTGGATTTCTAGTGGTTTTATATGTTTTTTGGGTTTGAAAAGGTTTAGTGGTTTTTGCATCATTTGGATCATTTCGTGTGTTAAAGTTTGAATTTTGAGTGTACTTTTGTGTTTAGAATCATTGTAAGTGCTTGGGTTTTGATTTGGAAAGCTTGAATCACTGTGGTTGAGCTTGTTTTGGATTAAAAAGGGTTGTGTTTAAGTTTTTCTTCCTAGCGACTTGGTTCTCGGATGAATTTTCTTCATAGCGACTTGCTTCGTTATTTGGTAGTGACTTGTAGTTGAAGTGGTAGCGATTTGAGTCCTAGCGACTTGTCTATTGAGACAAGACGACAAACAGTACAAAGTAATGGAGACACCACTTCGGCTAGCGACTTGGTTGACGTAGCGACTTGTCTTTATTATTTCTAGCGACTTGTCTTTGTTTTGACTAGCGAGTTGCTCTTTAGCGACTTGGCCTCTTAGCGAGTTATTCCTTAGCGACTTGTCAACTTAGCGAGTTGTTCTTTAGCGACTTGTCAACTTAGCGAGTTGTTCTTTAGCGACTTGCCAACTTAGCAAGTTGTTGCTGTAGCGACTTGTGTCTAGCGACTTGTTTCATAGCGACTTGTGCTTTTAGCGAGTTGTTACTAGCGACTTGTTGACTTTTCCCGACAAAACTTCAAACGGCCATAACTTTTGAACCGTAACTCCGTTTTCAGCGTTCTACCCATCAAAACGACCGTGAGAATGAGGAGAATGGCATGCCGAACAGAAGTTAAAAGCACATTCGGATCAACCTTCGAGGCCTAAATCCGTTCCGAACAGAAGTTATTGAGGTTTTTATGTTTTTTCTTACCTAAATTTCTCCGTAAAAACGGGCATAAACCAATCCAAATCTAAACCAAACAACATCTCTGCTAATCCTACAAACAATCATTTGCCCTAACACACAATTTTCTATCACTGTGTCGATCCATCAGTCATCTTAACACATTCCATTGTCATTGCTTAACGGTTTGGTCTTGATTTTAGTAAAATCCCGCGAAAGATTCTATTTCTCGGTTTAAATCACAGACTTGTAAAATCCCGTGTATACATCAACATCATGTCTTACACTCGATTCGATGATTTGAAGTACTCAAAGCTGTATGATCTTGAGACAACAATGATAATGTATGCTACTGTGAACAGTTAAAGATGTTTGAATTAATCAATGAGGATGTGAGATCTTCATGTTACGAGTACAATGAGAATGAATTACACACGCTAATGCTACGAATGCCATGCAAAGGAATCTTTGCATTATACCCTATCAACAACTTCACTCACCTCATGTTACTTCTACCCACAACAACGGAACGAACATGTATTGCCCTTTTCCGTCGGTTTATCCACATTAACGGGTACATTCTTTGTTGAACTTAGAACAATTGGAACAACAACTTGATAAAGAAAAGGTTCAAAAGGATAGTTCGGTGTTGCACTTCAAGTGATCCACAACCAATTTGATCATTCATCGGTGGGAATTTACATCGATTATGATCAAGACATGGTGAAATGTCTTTCAAGAAGACACACTGGAATGGAAATTAGCGTGTTCATAGAAACACTTATCCATCTCATGGATAATGTGGATAAGTATATTGAGGAAGTTACTCGGACATATGAAAAAGTGGATGAGTGTCAGTGCGATTGAGAGATAGTTATGATAAGTTGGGTAATGTATCATTGAAGAATCGGGTGTTCTTGAATGCGAGAATGTTAGAGACAACAAATAATGATGAGTCGGGTAAAGCACCGGATGATGGATCGATTGACACTTTGAATCTGAGGCTCGAGATAGATAAGCTTGACACAACCGGTCCGGTGACTCTTGTTACACATGATGTGGATGCGGATATCGGACGAAATTGAGCGGGTGTCATGTAATGAGGTACCCTTTTTGTTCAACATAGTGCATCGCTAAAGTACTTAAACAAACCGATCATTATCTTGAACATGACTTTGATAAATGTTACATGGCGAGGTGGGTGCGAGATTAAGTGTTTCAAAACTAATGATATTGTTGATAAAAAGGCTTTTAATGAACTTTCAAACAAATTCTCAAATCTTGAAAAATATTGCATTTCACTTGAAATTGCAATACGAGTAAAGAAGAAAGTTTTCAACTTAACAAACCATGTAAAAATCCGGAACTTCCTGAATTCCGTGAACTTTTTGAAATTAATACTTTGAAAGCTCAGCTTCAAGACAAAGACTCAACCATTTACAATATAAAGAAACATATTTCTGTTTTGAATGTGAAAAGTAATTTAGTCATGAATACACAAGACATTGATGCTATTATAACAAGAAATAATGAACTGTCAATTTATGTCGCTAAATTACTAAAGGAAAATGAGTCTTTGAGAAAGCATCACATAGAACTAAGAGACTCTGTCAAAGAAGCTAGAACTAAGTCAATGGAACAAACAAACTCTTTGATAGCAAAAATTGATGAGCTCAATCCTCAACTTCAGGTAAAGAGTTTCGCCATTGTTGCCTTAAAGAATGAGCTTAGAAAAACCATAGGGAAAAGTGTGAACACTAAGTTTACAAAACCATCAACCTTGGGGAAGCCAGTTTCTCATCCCACTAGAGACCGGTCCGTTGTTAGGCAACCTTCTGCATTTATATCTGAAAGAACAAAATCTTTAAAGAAAAGGCTTGCCTCCCAAGTTGATGAGATACAAGTTTTGTCAAAACCAATCACTTCACCTAAGTTACCTAGGAATTATGCTTCTAACTCTGTTAATCCTCAACAAGTTGCTACTTCTACTCCCAGCACCTCTAGGATTAGTTCAAAAACAATGTCAAAACCATGCATTAAAACCCAGAATTCATATGATATGAATGACTTGTGGAAGAACTATTATCTAGAAGAAGCTAGGAAAAAGGCACATATTCGAAAAGACGGAATTGTAGGTGCAATACCTAGGGTGATGCATTCCATGAGATTTCAAGGCACTGCTAGTAGTAGTAAACCATTACCTAGGAACTCTCAAAAGACTAGGGGTTGGCTTGCATCTAAGAGTAGTTATATGAAGAAGAATGCTAAGCATGTAGAAAATGAAACTAGAAATTCTGAATCTTTTCCGAATAAGAAACATTTTCCTAATTCACATGCTAAGGCACAATCCACTAAGGCTACTAACATGGCTAAGGTTCAACATGTTATGAAGCAAAACAAACCTAAAACTTCACATAGATGGATCCAAACTGCTAAATCTCTGGAGTCTAGGAATAACGATAAGCCTACCACTGTGCATAAGAATGTCACCAATCCTAGACCTTGCCATAAGTGGATTCCGTCTGGTAAAATGTTTAAGGATGTTGGACTTAGGTGGATTCCTCTGGAAAGTTTGTTCTGATCACGGTACCTCTAACCCGTCACCCGCCCATGTAGTTTTTTTCTCACCCATCATCCACCCGTCACCCGCCAATGGGTACAATTTTCTACCCATGCCCATGCCCGCGAGAATTTATTGCCCATGGGTAAACCCATGGGTTAGTGTAATGCAACAAAACTACAAAACCATGATATGAAAAATAATTATGAAATTGCATAACAAGACACCAATCAATTTGCCAAATACCAAGTTCACAAAATCCTTAAACACATGTCTGAAAGCAGAAATTAAATATCATTGCACCAAATCACATGTATACAACTTTGATCATCTGATCTCTCATATTCTCTTTTTAGTCTTGAAACTCAAACAAACTTTTAGGTTAATGTGTTTTCTTGAGACTTGATAACTATTAAATGTATATCATGCAATATCATACATATTTTAATTAGTATAATTAAGTTTAACATGGGTTTATGGGTGCACCAGGTATTTTGAAGGTATACCCATGGGTATTTTAAATGGGTGTCATGGGTTTACCCGCGATGGTACATCGCCACCCCCGCCACTCATCGATGGGTACAAATTTTCACCCACCACCAGTGGGTGAAAAATTAACGATTTTACCCACCCACTTATATGCGGGTACCCGCGGTTCTGAGTTTTTTTCGCCCATTGCCATCCCTATTTACCGATGACATTATCAAGGTTGACCGTGAAACCCCAAAGGTTGTGGATACTAATGTCACTAACCAAAATATATGCAATCAAGTTTGTAATATTAGTGCGAGATAATCCTTACTCGATTCGAGATACTTGATCCTTCACTACATGGGTGGCTTAAAGTATGGATTACAAATGGATTGATATCTCATAACTCACGGGTTCAAGTAACTCAATCTTGATATTTATTCGGCTATGACATATGAACACATCAGTTCATGCCTCGTTCTCTAAAGAAAAGAAAAGTGTACGTCTCAGTGCGCTTTATCTTCAAAAGAAGAGAAATCTTCTTATGACGTATGAACACAACAGTTCATGCCTCGTTCTCTAAAGAAAATAAAAGTGTACGTGTCAGTGCGCTTTATCTTCTAAAGAAGAGAAATCTTCTAATGACATTTGCACACATTAGTTCAAGCCTCGTTCCTCAAAGAAAAGAAAAGTATACGTGTCAGTGCGCTTTATCTTCTGAAGAAGAGAAATCTTATCTATTATGACCATTCTCATCAACATACTTCATGCTTTTTCCATGTGCTTTTGATTATCAAGTGAACCGGGCTACCGTTGATTGTTTTCTTATTCCACTTGCTCAACTATAATGACGATGGCGACATCATGTGCTAATTTTGCGGGGGAGAAGTGTGAATAGACTACATTTGGATGATTTCACTTATTCAATCAAGAATGGCATCTTCGTATGCAATTCTTGAGGGAGAAAAGTATGATAATTACGCATGGTTGATTGTTATTAGAGAATAAATGGTCAAACGGCTCTAAACTCATGTAAGAACCGAGCTTCTTATCGGATCATTTCTACATGGAGTTTCTTCAAGAGTCGTTGGTTGACATCTTCACGGTGATATGATTAAATGACAAAGTGCTTCCGATTCTTGGGGTTGATTTCCTTGATAAACATCTTTTGTTCTTGTTTGATTGGGAGGGATTTGATTTAAGGGGATTTGGTATTTGTAAGTTAACGGGAATGCATTTGGTGAGTTGAAGATGTTGACTTTCTATTCCCCAATTGGACAATCTTGAAGAAGGTCGAGTCTACAGTCTATTCTACATTCTCTGCTACATGTTAGAAGACTAAAGACGAGTTGCATTTGATTATCTAAAGACTTCTTCTTAATCTGGGCATTTATCAAACAGATTGTCGATTTAGGGGAGAGCACTAATTGGGGGAGTGAAATGTTGAATTTAATCCCCAATTAGACTTGCTCATAATTCTTCAGCAAGTTGATTCTCACAAAGATTTCAAGTGTTCTTCTCAACAGATTTCTAGTATACGGGCTTATAATATGTTCTTGATTACAAGTATCAAAACCGCAAGGGGAAGGAGACAAGCATCTAAAGCGAGTAAACTTGATGAACTTAATACTTCTAAGTAATTGAAGATATCCCGGAAGACAAATTTTATTACCGCAGAGAAACTCAAGGTTTGACTCGTGACGAGTAAACTTGATGAACTTAATACTTCTAAGTGATTGAAGATATCCCGGGAAGACAAATGTCATTACCGCATAGAAACTCAAGGTTTGACTCATGGCGTTTAGTGTTTATTCCAACGATGTGGGGGAAGAGATGTTAGAGTTAGTTTCTGAAGATAAAAGAGGTACACAAGTGTGTGATGATTTCGATGCTATCGCAATCATCAGAGGAGAGAGATTGTATACATTGGGGATGCTCAGCTGTGTTACTTGAGGGCTTAATCAGTGATTCAGAGATATAATCACTTATTCAGGAGTTGACATCCGCAGAGATTGTCATCCGCAGAGATAATCAGTGATTCGGCCTGCTTCTTCAATGTTATCGGTTATTCTCTCTTTGGGCATTCGGGTACTTCGGGTTCTTGAGCTTCATACACTATCATCAGGGGAGAGAAAAGTATACATTGGGGTTATTCTTTAGCTATCGGACTTAATCTGCTACTTCGATGGTATAAGTTTCTCTATTCAGGTATATGTGTATTCGGGTTCGTGAGCTCTAGTCTACTTGGGGGAACTGTTCTCTTTACACCTTTTTGGAATGGATCGCTTCAAACTTCAGTGGTTATGAAATTTGAGAAGATTATTTATGAGTGGGATGATACGTTGATGTTCTTATGGATGATATAACCTCGAATGAAGAATCACGGTGATTATTCTTAAAAGGAGCAGTAAGTTCGATGATAATGGTGTGCTTCTTTGTGCACCTGGCTAAGACAAGCTTGAAATAGAGCTTCGAATCTGCTCATCTAATGGATTTTCGGTTTGGGGGGAAGCTGCCAAAGTCTCACATTCTTAAAGGCTCTATTTCTTCTTTTCAAGAGCCTCGGAAGCTTTGTAGGTGGACGTTTAAGAGATGATGATTTCTATCTTCTTCAACGGGGCTGCTCGATATCCTTATCTCGGTACTCGTATCATCATCTTCTTAAATTATATCATCTACTCTATCTTTGTAATTATTTATTAAAAAGCAAAATACAAAAATATAAAACCATCAAAACAAAATAGAAAAATATAAAACCAACAAAAACCCATAAAAATCATAAAATTTTAAAAAATTCCAAAAATATGTTTTTCTCAAGACATGTATTCTGGTATCGATAACATCTACGGTCTTAGAAATGTCATTCAATAATGGCACGGGACCATAGATGAAGTTCGAGCATGAGGTGTAAATATTATTTTCAAAATATGTCTCAAAATATGGCTTCTGATTATTTGATTTGTAACAGGGCTTCAAATGATGGCTTCTGATTATTTGAGATCAGTAACCGTGCTTAAACTAAGGCTTGCTATTATGTCAGATAGAAACCCGTTTTTCAAAGAGGAAAGTGCTGCGCTAAACCAAATTTCTAAAAATTTCGTGCACTTATCCTAAAACAAAATGAGGAAAGTATGTCGAAGGACTGCTGTTCCTACTCAAATATTTTTCCTTCAAAAATTCTTCAGAAAAATATTTGTTTGAACAAAATGGTGGTAAATGAGTTGCTTTAAAAACAATCAGTTTCAAAGTTTTCATAAAATTTGCAAACTCAATCAATGACTTCAGCGCTTTTAAAACTTTTCAGAAAATAAGTCATTGATTGAGGGGGAGAATGTTTTCAAATTTACATCATCTAACGGACTTTCTTTATCATCCTACGTGCTTATCTGGAAAAATATAATTGCCTATGTTGAAGGACTAGGTTTCTAGGATGTGATTGTTAGGATTAGATGATTATAGATTGATGAACACATTATTCCCATACCTTTTATGATCTGATTGATATGTTGAATTGATTTTTATTAGTCGATTGCTGTTTGGGTGTTGTCGACCACCATATATCTGTTTGTGTGTTCACTAACGTATGCAGGTATATTGGTATATAAGAATGTTCCCGATCCGGATCCACAATTGAAGATGATTGGATGCGAAAGGAAAGGGTAACTATATCTTGGGTTGACAAATGAAGAAAGCGGAGCTTAATTGGACTTCTATGGAGAGTTGGCATGGAAAAATGCAACGTAAGAGGTCTCACTCCATCGGCAGATGGTTTTCTTCATCGACAAATGAAGAAAGCGGAGCTTAATTTGACCTCGGTTGGCATTAAAATGCAACGTAAGAAGTCTCATTGCATCGTGACGGTTTTCTTCCAAGCCCTACGGCAACAACATAAGCTTCTCAACCACCTAACGTATCTTTGTGCAGGATACCATTTTTAAATAATTTTGAAAAATTTGATTAAATTGTTTTAAAAATGCAAAATATTGTTTTAAAAATTAATTGGACTTAATTTTGAAAATCACCGGACTTTATTTTATCAAAACCTAAGTCACTCAATCAACGACTACGGTCATCGATTGAGGGGGAGAGTGATTTATAACAAAATATTTTCAAACGATATTTCTTCATAAAAGTCCGTTTGTACAAAAATAAGTGGTGATCTAAAGATTTAATTTTATGTCATGGTATGAATTTCTTCAAAGGTCAAAGGTCTTTCAAAATGAAATTTTTTCTGTTCTTGTTTGATTGTGAAAATGTTTTATTTTACCTAAAAGATCTCTTAAAAAATTATCATATCTGACACTAACAATCTTTTAATGTCTAAATTTGTTCCACTATCAGAATTAAATTAATATGAACACAGTTCTCTCCCATATTTTCTAAACCTATTTAAATCACTTGGGATCCAAAATCTCAAAGGATTTGATATTTTTGATCGGGGGAGAAAATGTGATTTAAATATGAAATCTGATAACAAGTGATCATTTTGACTCAAGGTGCACGCAACTCTCCCATACATATTAAGGGGGAGCATTTCTAAAGAAATTAAACTATCAAGGTACAAAGGTTTCAACGTTTTATCATATGTACCTTGATTGAGTTTGAAATGGTTTTCTTAATGGCTTTTGTGATCGTGGATGTACTTCAAAAGAACTATTTCCACTATGTGATAAAACGATTTAAAATATCCTACGCACATATTGAGGGGGAGAATTTACCAAAGAAAATCAAATGATTTTTTCTAAGGAAATTGTAATCAAGAAATTATTTCAAAGAACTCTTGCCTCCATGTGCTAAACAATTTAAAAAATCATATGCACATGTTGAGGGGGAGCATTTCTAAATGATCAAAACCATTAAGGTACAAAATGCTTTGATCTCGTATCACATGTACCTTGATTGTTTTTCCAAATGATTTTTCAATTGGTTTCGAGAAGGAATGAACTGTACCAAAAGACCGAACATTTTACTTTATGCATGGAGTTATAAGGATGGTGAGGTTAGGTATTAGTTCACGATCCTGCCGAACCGGAGGGATCTACAAGGACAATCCACTAGATAGTGTAGAGTCCTTGGGTATGATGAAAAGGTGAAAAATGAGAATACGGGAAGAGTGCGGATGAGGCGAGCTAGTACTCGAATAAACCCAACAAGGTTCTAGTAATGAAGTCTCGGTAAGCTTGAAGGGGTTGAAGAATGAAAAATAATTGAGAGTGAAAGGGTGAAAAGAAATAGCCCTCAATAATTCAACCTTAGAGGCGAAACCGGGTTCAATACATATGCTACTAGTGTTTACTAAGGTAACACGGTATTGAAGACAAGGCGTCATGGACCCGATGACGACCGCACTACAACTTCCCAAGCTACTCAAGTTCCTCTTAAAGGGCTTGTTTCATTCTCACGGGAACCGACATTATCTATCGACTTTCTCTTAGAGATTGTTGATATTGAAGAGGAGACCCTCTCCTAGTCTCGGCATAGGAAACCAAAAGTGCACTAATTGAGTCTAGAGCCAAGAGATCATCCACAATATCTCATTAGGACACAATTAATGAAGACTCTTTGTTTCACACAATGTGGAAAGTGAGAATATATTTTAAGAGTCCTACGCATTATCCTTGTGGTATTGCGGAACATCCGAGTGATATATAAATATATTCACGATGAAGATGGAAAGCCTTCAGAGCCAACATCAAACAAGCTCTTGGTGGGTGACATGAGATCTTGCAAAGATCAAGCTTGTGACAAGCTGGATAGAAGCGATGGGGCAATTCAATCTTGAATCAACCTTGGTCCAAGAAATGAATTGACGAATACTTTGGAAAAACGTTCGATGTGCAAATCTTCTTTTCTAGCACATTGAATGTGTATTCATGTTTTCAAACACAAAAGTATCTCGATTGAAAAAATACTTTTGGAAAACCGTTCGATGTGCGAATCTCTTCTTTCTCTAGCACATCGAATGTGTACTCTTTCAAATACAAAAGTATTTATGATTGAAAATTGATCTTTCTCATAAAACATTCGTTGTATTGCAAAACTCTTTCTTCAAGCAATCGCGATTGTTTTCAAATCATTTTCATCAATCATTAAATCTCAATTCTTTGGTTCACTCACTCCGTGTTGTCTTCTTTGAGGCGTTCGGTTTGAGAACGACTAGAACATTGCGAAACTACGTCGAGGAGATTCTTAGGAATCCTACGATCACGGCGGTGCTTGTCTTGATCAGCGGGAACCGTGGGCGTGTACCTCAATTCAACGAAAGTGATCAAAGACACTTCGTGTGTTTTATGCTAATTGTTGTTTGCAAGTACATTTGGACGGATTCGGTGATCGAATTGAGAGTCAATCAAAGCCGCATGCTCGCAGCATCACGCTTAATTGAAGAAATCATGACTTGCGCATATCTACGAACACGGCTCGATATTTTATTATGATTCCGCTACTGCTGCTGCAAATATCATGGGCGATAAAGCTTCCGCTACTACGATGAAAGATGTCATGATCCAAAAGTGTGAGCATGTCGGTCAAAAGTCACAACATCGCATGATGGCAACACAATAAAGGGTGATCCAGAGATTTACTGTAGCTGATGATCTCAATGAAAGCTCGAAGATCATCAAAGATGTGGATCGGTTAAAGGCCTCCACTAAAAGTACAAATCAATGCGGACTTTGAAGAATCGCTACAAAAGCTCAAAGATTGCGGAAGTGAAGAATTCAAGTCTACGAGCTCAAGAACGAAGTCAAAGATTGAATGCTAGGATGCAAGATGTATTTCATGGAGTGACCTCCCTTAGGGGGAGATTGTTAGGAATTGGAAATTCCATGTTAAAGTGTCGGTCACCCCAATTATAGTCTAGCATATGTTAGCTCGTAGACTTGTAGTTATTTACGTTGTTTAGTAGTTTATTAGTTAATTAGTAGTCTAGATTAGTTTAGTGCAACACCGTGGAGGAAGGACGGGTCTTTACCCTTGTATGCACGATCCACGATCGAAGGAGGGCGTTTAGTATGTAACTATAAATACCTCTACCTCCCAAGGTAGAGGGTTGGACCTTTCATTATAATTTAACATTTTCTCTTTTGTTTACTTTCTCTCTCTAGAAAGGCTCCCATCTCTACTTTCTCTCTCTAAACCTTCAAACCATGCGCCCATATATTATATGTTATGATGTGTTAGTGAAATCCAACATCTATCAGGGTCTCCATCGGGTACGGGTTTTATTGCCGTCCCTATTTGTATAAGCTCATAAAACCACTCTTAAAGTGGATTGGTTGGTACATTAACCTTTGTATTCCTACTTTTTATCGAGCACCTAGCTTCTTACTAGGATGCTTTGATAGTATTATATATTCTCCATTGTTGTTCAAACCTATACAGGATTTTTGAATATTAAGATCATTTTGATACTATGATACTTTAATTAAAAATTAGCTTATAGTTCAACACTTTTTTTTGTTAGAAACCCATTTTGAATAAGCCACACAAAAGAAAAACTTGCAGGACTCTTTAGTTAAGCTCATAAACCCGAGCTTATAAGCTTGTTCATCACCATAATGAGGTTATTTTTGCTATAAGCTTAAAATATTCAAAATGAGCTTATTTATTCTATTTTAGCTGATAAACCCTTGCTTAAACAACCACCCCTAATCACATTAGACACACATCTTATAATATTCTAAACGAACTTTTTTTTAGTAAAAAACTAAGATTTATATAAATTATTAAGTAACTAACAGTATGTATTTATACATAGTTAAGTACATCTTCTTAGCAACCCAATAAGCTAATATTAATCTCAACTTATATAAGCCAAGTTCACCATGGTATATAAGCAACATCAACTTCTTTTCTTCACTCTATGTGGGATTGGAAACTTAAATTCAAGTTTTCGCAAAAGTAACCCCATACGAAAAATTGTATACATAATAACATCATCAATTGTACGTACCTACATAGTTTTTTTAATTTATGTTTTTCTACACCAGCTCCTTATACGAATTTTTTATAACCCATCAAAATGTTAAGAGATATATTGTGCACAGGCGACCCTTCATGCTTATCTTGTATGAAAAAAGATACATTGTACAAACGAGCAGAAATGAGTTATGTTTTGTTCTTTGTTTGATATTCCTAAAGGGCAATTTTATTATGTAAAATTAACAAAAGTGGTGTTAACATAGTTTGGAACATTAAGGAGTGAAAGATAAATAAACTCTTTGTAATGGCTTAGAGGATTAGGTGTCACGACGAGCATAACCTCTTCGTCAGTGTCATCCTCAGCGCCACATCAGCATCTCACTTCTCCACAACTAACCACAACAAACCCCCCCTCACTCATAACAAACATCAACCTCTTCATTTGGGGCACACCACTACCACTTTATTTTTTTTATTCAATTTTCATTTCCAAATAAATAAATTCATTTCATTCAAATTAAAAATACATTACATAACACAATAATGATTAAAAAAACACGATACGGAAAAAAAACAACACGAGTAAAAAAAAATACAACATATACTACTGGATTTAATCTTCGACATCCCACTTCGGGCAATTTTCAAAATCTCCCAGACGTGAACATACTTGAACTCCTTTCCACCAAATTCTTGCTGAAAGTTTAGTTTTCCATATCTATAGCTTGCGAAATTTTTATCCAAACTTGCGCAAGCAAGATTTCTTCAGACTTGTTCTACTTCGGAATTTGAGACATTTGTGCTTTTTTTTTGAATTGATGTAGATGTGAAAAAATGATGGTTATAAATTGTTATTTATAGGGGTGGTTTTCAAATTCAAATTCAAATTCTAAAATTCAGATTCAAAATTCAAATTCAAATTTTAAATTCAAATTCAAAACCGTATACTTTTTAATTCAAATAGGGGCTAATTCAAATTCAAATAGGGCGGGGTACTTTAAAATTCAAATTCAAATTTTAAATTAAACGGTTTAGTTTTGAGCGGGATTATATGAGCCTATATATACTACCACAGGTCGCATATTACACACAACTCACATGATTCACACAAAAATGTCCATGAAGATTTTTCTCAACAATTCCCAAGTCCGGAAAAGTTCTTGGAAACCGACTTTCCAACTCAAATCACTTGCAGGAAACCGGGTTTCCAACTCTACAAGAGTTTGAAGTTTACTCAACACCACCGGAAAATGTCTTCCGGTGGGTTTTGAAAACATCCATACCTCCGATTGTTCCAACTCCACTGTGAGCAGTCCGGGTGGATCTTCAAACCACCCCAGTGGTTAAGTGAAACTTCCTCCCAAGAACTAGAACAAGATGAAGAAAATGGTAGGGAGATTATGGAAGAAGCGGTAGCGGGAAGAAGGCGCTCTCCGTGAGCAAGAAGCAGGAAGCTCAAGTCTCTCAATACAACTATTTCGACATAATGGGCGTCGGCTCTTTAATGGGAGTTTGATTCCTTGAGTTCGAGGTTGGGTGCCGGATGATTCGTTTTAAGTTTTAGTAGTTTTATTATGTATTTCATGTTTTCATGTTGTTTTTATTAGGGGATTATGTAGTTTTTATGTTTACATATTATGTATTTCATGTTTTTAGTTAATTGTTCGAGTTTCGGTTTAAGGGTTTTATCGTTATCGTTTATGTTTACGTTTTTTCCTCCACGAACCTTTCAATCTATGCAAAAACACTTCACCTTATTAAAATTCAAGTTTCAACTATAACAAATATAACTTTTATAAAAAAAAAAAAAAAAAAAAAAAATAAAAAAAAAAAAAAAATCTGAGTTTATTCGACATGATGACGAGTTTTCATGACGACAGACGGCGAGAGAATTCGGTGTCATGTGGCCGGACGGTTCTTGCACGTTGGACGGCGAGCTCCCACGAATACCCGACACCGTATGCTCTTATTCTGAATGGGGACATGAAGACAAAGAACTGTCAGTGTGTAAAAAATAGAAACAAATACAAGGTTGTTTTACATACAAACTGCTAACTAGCTAGCTTCATACTTTTTAAGGTCAAACATTTGAAAGATCTACAACCTTTTCATTTTCAACTGAGCAGGTAATGCCAATATATTTTCCTTATTTATCATTATTCTGTCTATAATAATTCTATATGGGTTTGGTGTAGATAGATAAATTAATAAATGCTCATTATTTCAGACTGAAGCCTTAAATAAATTGATTCATTCAAACTTTTATATAAGTTCACTTGTTAAGAATAAGATTGTAATGATATTGCAAGTACATATAATTATGCATTTATATATGATTTAAGTTGAAGATTTTTGATCTTCTTGAAGTCAACTCACTGACATTTTTTAGCATTAAGAATGCCAAAATTAGTGTTGGTGATGGTGTTGGGATTGTTCATGTTCTTGGCATTGCATACTGTGATGTCAAATTTCAAGATTTTTATGCCTCATATTGTATGTAGAAAATATAGCCTTGTGAATAGATTGGTTAAATCTGGTATCATACTGCATGATGAATTATTGTTTCATCCAATTCGTGTGCTTTCCGAAAGGTAACATAACATGCTTATTGTATTTGAATGATGAATCTGTCCATACTTTGTTTTGACTAGAAATTGTGTCAAAGTGAACCAACTTTTGTATTAGGTAATATGTGTGTTCTCTCGCTCAATTTCGTATTAGTTGAGTGTGCTAGTTATTCCTAGTAAAGAACATCACATGCTTATTATATTTGATCATAGTCAACGGATTGTTTTCGGTCAAACTTTGATCAAAGTCAGTGTACCTCTTGCAAAAACTTGAGTTTGATTTAAAGTTTCTACTGGTCATAGTATATGTGTGTTATTTCATTCAAGCAAGTATAAGTTCAGAAGTGTGTGTTAATTCGAGTAAGTAGCATTACAGGTTTATTGTATCTAATTAAGTCTATAGACTATTTTTGGTCGGATAACTAATAAAAGTTAACATGCCCCTTTTGCAAAAAATTTAGCCTTATTCGAGTTTTTTCTGATAACTGATGTAAGGCTTTTATAATGTGGTTATCTTCAATGCAGAAATCCAACTATAATGGAAGAGGGTTTGAATACAAAAAAGAACCAGTCTGAATGGAAGCCATTGTTAGAAGAGCTTACATTTACAAAAGATTCAGCTCCTTTCAATAGTTGTCATGCTTCTACGATAGTTGAGGTTGATAAAGACTGCTTTTTGGTAGCATACTTTGGGGGTTCTTATGAAGGAGCACCTGATGTCAAAATTTGGTTACAGATGCACCAGGTATGTATGCTTAGGCATATCAGATTATAATTTTATAGTAGTAGTCACATTGAAGGCGCTACCATCTCGTTGAGCTAAGGAAATTTGCGGGGGTTATGGATTGGGCTTTATCGTCTTTCTAAACTGTATTTCTTTGGGCAGGATGGTTATTGGCATCCCCCTGTTATTGCAGATGAGCAAGAAGACGTTCCAATGTGGAACCCTGCACTATTTAAGCTTCCCTCCAATGAGTTGCTTCTCTTCTATAAGATCGGGCAGGAAGTTCAAAAGTATGTGTTTGAATGATCATAATTGTAGCTTCTCTCATACAACAAGTTATGTGATTTTATCCTTTTAGTTACTATAATTTAAAAAAATAAATTAATTAATTAAAAAAAATAAAATAAAAAATTATCGTATCGCATTTTTGTTTTAGGTGGAGTGGCTGCATGAAGAGATCATACGATGGTGGTGTAACTTGGAGTGAAAGAGAACAACTTCCTCCAGGCATCCTAGGACCAATAAAGAATAAGGTTTGTACATTTGGTTCATTATTTATGTCAAAAAAGTAATCATAGGTACAAAAGCCATAACATTTTTTTTTTGTGTGTGTGCAGCCCATCTTACTTGAAAATGGAAAATTACTCTGTGGTTCATCTGTTGAGAGTTGGAACTCATGGGGCGCGTGGGTGGAGGTGATATATTTAATTTAAATTACATGAGCTGGACATGTTGAGTTACTTTGACTTCTTCTAACCCGCAAAACAGATGACTGCAGATGCAGGCAGGACGTGGGAAAAATACGGGCCAATTTATATTAAAAACGAGTCACTCAGTGTAATCCAACCAGTTCCTTACAAAACTAAGAACGGAAATCTGCGTGTTCTACTAAGATCATTTGACGGCATTGGTCGAGTTTGTATGTCAGAATCCCTTGATGGTGGTGAAAACTGGAGTTATGCCGTGCCAACTGACTTACCGAACCCAAATTCAGGTCCATTAACACATATTACATGAGTGACACACTTTATAAAACCATCTTACTTTTGACCAACACTACTCATTCGTGATTGGCTTTTGTTAAATGATGACCTTACAGGAATTGATGGTGTAAAGTTAAGTGATGGGCGTGTTGTGCTTGCTTATAACACAATCTCTAGAAGTATTTTGAAAGTTGCGGTTTCAGCAGATGATGGAGATTCATGGCAAGATGTTGTGACGCTGGAGGAGACCGAAGGGATGGAATTTTCATATCCAGCTGTTATTGAATCAAGTGATGGACGTGTTCATATTACTTATACATATAACCGGACACAAATTAAGGTATGATGTTTTTATTTTAGTAATGGAGGCTTTCTTGATTATGAGTTTGATGAACTCTTTCTAATTTTTTTGTTGTTGTTTTCAGCATGTTGTTCTTCAACCATAAATGGTGCAATAGACAGAAGTAAACCTGATGCACCTGAGTCGGCTTTTGCTACAACAATGTTTCATGTTTTCATACAACATAAGATTGTCTTAACATGATCTTTGGGTTTGGTTTAAGGCGGTCAAGTGTTTTTTATAATTTCATTTTAAGTCAAGTAGGCATGCTATAAGAAGATTGGGACTGCAACTGGTTTGACCAAACCGGTTTCTACCATATCTTGTCGTCAGAGGTGTTAACAGTCTGGTTTTGACATATATAAGCCGCAAAATCTCAGCCAAACCGGTTACTATGACTTGATAATTCTGCAAACCAAACAAGCAAAATTGTGATTTCTGTAGAATCAGTCAAGCGGATCAAAACCGTTATAGTTCTTGCCATTTGAGCAGATTTATTTGAATCGAATAAAAGGGGAAATTGCCAAGAACGGTAACCAAATATATAAAATTGCCAATTATGGGTAAGGCTACAAAGGAGTGGGAGTTCCAATTTTTGACAAATGGAGTGAATAATTTGTTTTTGACTGATACGGAAACTGAAAATACATGTATATATGAAAGGTTACTTTGATGCTCCAAACCATAAACCATTTGGCATCACTTGGTCTGATTGTTCTCAAGAGGGCGACTACAAAAATGACCAAATTTTTCGGTTTTGTAGTTCTCAAGAGGTCCAACATACCAAAATGGAAAACTGTTTGGTTTTGAGAACATGATAAGTTTAGAACCATTTTGAGAGTTGGTTATCGATTAGAACAAACTTGGGGGGTGTTTGTTTTAAGCTTATATGCGGAATTATGAGCTTATTTGATTTCAACTCATATATAAGCTCCAAATTTTCGGCTTATTTTGAGACTTATGGGTTTATATAAGCTTGTTATATCACAACAATGTTACATAATTCCACGAGTCTCAAAATAAGCTAGAAATTTGAGGCTTATGTAATATAAGCGGAAATCAAATAAGCTCATCAGCCAAAATATAAGCTTAAACAAACACCCCCTCAAATTAAATCCCAACCCTGTACATGTTAAAAGTTTAGGTCTTTGGCCGTGTTAGCATTGGAAGATAGGACGATGGCTGTGTTTGCCTCTGTTTTGTTCAGCCAGTGTATAAAGCATTTGATGTATTTAACTGAAAATATGATACACTTGAAATGAATGCAATGGCTAAGCAATAACTACAAAAATATGTTGATAATAAACTACAAATGTATTGTGATTTGTGTCTTAACGTTTAATAGGTCGTGTCTTTGTCTATCTCATAGAACTCAATGTTCTTATACTTCTGAGAAATTATCTCTGCTTGAACTTTTCTTGCAGTGTCTGTAGCACAACCAACCAGAATCAAAACCGATGTACCCGCAAATCCCCTAAAAGCAGTCAGATGTGTTGTTTGTTCCACAACAGCCGGACCAGCTGCAAGAATAGCCAAAAACACCGACCCTAAAACTGATATCCTACTCAGAACCTGGATCCCATAACAAAAGTATTAGCTTTTTGAAAGATTGCATACAGCTTTTTGTTGCAAGCCACCCTATTGAAAAGAAATACACGGGATTGGGCATACCGTTCTGATGAATGCAGCTGTGCTTTTCCCAGGTCGTACCAGAGGAATGGAGGCACCTTGACGCTTCAATTGCTCACTCACATCATCCGGGTCCAGTTGTAGGAATGTGTAGTAATAGTTAAAGAACCCTATTAATACAATGTTCGTCGGAAGATAAAAAGCACCTAACATATACAAAATATAGTAAGGTAAAGACTAACGAATCTATAAAACTATCAGCAGTCACAAACACAAATTTGGTCCACGTGGCATTCTTACCCCCTGGAACCAATCCGACAGCGGCATTTTTTAGGAAGTTTAAACCAGTAAACCGTGCTAGAGTGGCGGGAAGAGCTAACGATGACGTTGAAAATATAATTGGCATCACTCCTGAACTGTTAACCTACCATATTAAGATAAAAATTTCAACAAATCATTAGTCAGAAGGGATTACTCTTGATGATTATTTCAAAATAATAATAATAATAAAAAATAAAAAAAAATACAAAACCTTGAAAGGCAAATAAGCAGATTTCTGAATCCCTCCTGATTTACTACTGTATCTTGAAGCATAATTAATAGGAATTTTTCTTTCTGCTTCCTGAAAAGAGTCCAACAAAACCATTCTCATTGTCGTTTCCATGTAAGTGGGACTGAATTTTCGTAATATTATCAATGAGTATGACGGTAAATTTACCTGAACATAGACGATACTAAGAACAAGCAGGATGAAGGAGAAAATGATGGCAGCTAGGCCCAGATAGTTAGCATCTTGAAGCGCCTCAGCAACTGTTCTACCAAATGATGCTGGCAAGTAGGAGATGATGCTTGTAAAGATGAGAAGTGATGTGCCGTTTCCAAGTTTCAAATCTGTGATTTTCTCCCCAATATATGTCGTTAACACTGATCCAAGTGTTAGTAAAATAACAGAAGACAAAACCCACTCAGTGCTGAAATCATTGACATATGGACGAAGAAACAATGCTTGACCAATGGCCTGCAAATGGGGAAAAAAATGAACATATGTAAAAGATCAATAGTTTGTAGTTTAAAATATTTGGTAATTAGTATATTTTATGTAACAGTATTCGCTACATCAAGCCCTCCGATGAAATTGCAATGTAAAATGACTATTATAAATAGCTACATAATTTATGTTAATAACTGTAGAAAATTAATAGTTGGTGTAATTGTGTGATAAGGGCAAATTGCATTAAAGGTAGAGAACTTTGTTTTGGTTTCTATTTTGGGTAACCATATCTGTTTTCAACAAATATAGAAGAGTTAACCAACTTTCAAGCTTATGATAAAAAAGGATTATCGTCAAAGAAATCCTACACACTTTTATCGAAAGTGCGGTTAAGTCCATGATACACCTTTAACCTTTTAGTTTGATTTGGTCCTCCCAATAATTTTTTGTCTTACTCAAAGTGTATAATTAAGGAAACCTATCATATATATACTTTCAAATAAGACAACATTTCTTGGAGGACTGTGTCACCCGAAAAAGTACTTCACGGACTTCACCGCATATTAGGCTGAAATATGCAGGGTTAATTGACGATAACCCTATACAAATAATTGGATATGAGGTATTTTGACCCGGTTACACGGTCAAAATGATGACATGGAGCCGATGTATTCGTACCTTTGAATATGTTGGGTTTTTTGGCATGGCGCATGAAAGCTGGTTAACTTAGACGCTTACCCTTAATTAGAACTTTCTGAGAGTATGAGCCTATATGGGTGCAACTAAAGTTTGTTGAAACACAAATCAACACAAAGTCTATTACTTTTTCATGCAATATGCTCCATTTCAAAAACAAGTTTGACATTCAAAGTCAAAGTTTTACAACTAAACGAAGGGAATAGCTATCACACCCTTTACAAAAACCTTAAATCATCTAACTTTTACCTGCACAACAGCAAATCCAACAGAAGCATATCGAGTATATTGAAGAATTTTCTTTCGCCCTGCTTCACCTTCTCTTTTTTGAAGTTCTTGTAATTTGGGGTAAATTTGTGTAAGAAGTTGAAACACGATAGATGCATTAATAAATGGGACTATACCAAGCGAGCATATCCCTAGCCGACCTATTCCTCCTCCAGAAAATGTATCCAAAGTACTTAATATACTGTTTTGATCCAAATTTCCAACAAATGCATCTCGATTCACCCCACCAAGAGGTATGTATATCCCAAGTCGAGACAATGCCAAGTACCCCAAAAGCTTAAGAAATTTCCCAGGTAACGGTCCTTTAAAAAAGTCGCCAAAATCAATGGAAGTGTCCTCTATTGCAGCTGTTAAGAACAAAACAGAGAAAATATATAAGTGGACAACTTTGCAACTATTTTACTTGGTTTATCTGGCCAATGTCCTTGCAGCAATGCAACAAAGATGTCAACTTATAAATGACGAGTGATTTAAATTATTTGAAGAAAAGAAAATACAAAATTAAGCATAGTTCTTGCAGAATGTAGTGATTTTTACATGCTTAAAAAAATTCAAGGAAAATGGGTTGTTTGCAACTATCAAGATGGTTCAACATGTTAATAGTTTGTAACAAAAAAAAAAAAAAAAAAAAAGTGTTTAGATTAGAATAAAACCTGCTGCTCCTTTAGCTGAGGGAGACTTGTCGTTTCTTGTACTTGAGGAACTATTAAATGTCTCTGAAAACAAGCCTACAACACTTTGCCAAGCAGAATCAAGACCGGATAATTTACCTGGATTGATACCTAGCGGATCAAAATTAGAGCTCTCGCAACTGGAAAAAAGAAGATGAAAATAATCACACAATAGCTGAAATAAACAAAGGCATATGTTTGAAGTATGATGGAAAATGCAGGTAGTCAAAGCAATATTTCTACTATTTCACATACGGATATACCATTTACGGGTCATATACATAAACTTGACACCTTTTGAGAGCAGAAGATTATGATCAAAACAATACAACATCTTAGGAGCATAAAAAATGAAAACTAGTTCACGTATTACGACTGTCTGCAATTTTTTGCGAAATGGAAGTCTTATCAAGAGGCTTGTTCAGATGGTCCAAGTCAAACCCTGATGTTAAGTTACTTGATTAATCTAATAATCTTATTTGGTAATGAGATAATAAATGAATCATGCTACACACGTGAACGATCTATGTCCATATGAAATGGAAAACGTCACTAAATAGCAACCAAGTTTCAAATTTCTTCCACCTAGGTCACTCTTATTACTCAAGTTCTAATTTTTTGAAATTGTTATTGACTCTCAACATGAATTACTAGTTACAAATGCTGAACTGAAGCGCCACACAGCCACGCCGTCAGTTTTACACTATTGGAAAACAAAATCAGCATATGTAACCTGCATCGTTGTAGGTCAGCAAAAAAAAATGCCACATTGAAACGAGTGTGGATACACTTTTATAACTAAATTTGAGTAACCATAAGATGGAACAATAGTGAAACCTGGCTGCTATTTAGTGACGTTTGACAGCAAAGTTTTTTTCATTTTGGTTAAAATCTTGTAAACTCCAATAATCTATAATGCACAAAGTTCCATCATTATCAAAGTATGCTAAGAGACATGCCGTTATATGGTTGTATTAACATTAAATTATGGTCAAAAATAAAAATCTAGTTATCCCGTGGGCGATGAAGGATTCTCATGAAAAATGAGAATAACCCATTATGCTTTCAAGCAATTCAGAAATCGCAACAAACCAGTAAGGGGGCATTGCTTATTATTTTCTGCTTTTATGATTATCTTCTTATTTCTTTTATTGGGTAACCATGGTTTCCAACCTTTTGGCCGACTAATCCACGGGGTTTGCAAGAATTGAACTTGAGACCTCTCACATTTTAGTATGTGATGATAGTCGCAAGCCTTTTTCCAGTAGGCCACCTGCTCGAAGTGGTTATTTCTAAGGAGCTTCAAAGTACTTATTTATAAGTGGAAGCATAAGCAGAAAAGTAAGCAATCCCAAACACCCTCTAAAAAATAAAAATAATTACCTACCTGGAGGATAAGAGAGTATTGGGTTTTGGGTGGACAGAAAGAGTGGCTCTGCAAACAGATGATTTGTAATGAATAATATTTCTTTTAGGATTGTTTCTGCGAATAAGTTTATGATGAACTGGAAATAATTTGGAAGAACATGATGTGATCTCACTTCTTGTTATCAACATTATCCCAACTCTTCTTTTTCAGGTTCAACCAACTTGGGTTCCACTTCAACTATTGGATATCAAATACTCTGTTAATATTTTAATATTGAAGTGGCACCTTTATTAACCTTTGGGGGCATTTTTAATTTTTTTCATACGGCAAGAGAAAACCCAATTTGAAGATGAATATATGAAAAAGGTAAAATTAACAAACAGGAGGTTGAATTTTAAAATAGAGTTTTGGGCCAAAAAATAAAAAGTGATTTACTTAATATTATAATAATTTTTTATTATTATAGAAAAAATGCAATAAAACAAACTAAGTTCAAATTGCAAAAAGAAAACTCTAAAAAAAGAAAGGTAAGGTTAATTCATATAGTTATTTTCAACGCCTGTTACCGTTTTAAAATTTAAAGAATGAAAGGTGATGGGATGGGAAGAGCGAAGGAGAGGATGACACAAGAAAGTGATAATTTATTTTGTTTTCGAGTTTTTTTTTTTAAAATAAAGAAAGGAAAAATTTAAACAAATTACCAATATATGCCAGTATTCAAATATGCTACTTCACAAATAAGGAGCTAACCTGTCACCTAAAACTAATAAACTGACACAAAAACCAGAAAATTGAGAGCCATCGACCCAAATTCATTTGCATAGATGTAGTCCCATAACATATTAGTTACCAATATCCATTAAATGTCCCACTTGTATATAATTGAACCAATGATGAAGTATAGTAGATACTCATATGATCATATAAGACCAATTACAACACCCTGCAATATCTTGAATCCACTGTTGTAAATACTGGGCGACAGCAAAAAAGAAAGCATTCTAAGCAAATGCCGGACACACTCACGAATGACTAAACATTTATGAGATTACGAAATATATAGGTCGAGGATAATATGTAATTTAACAAAGCGACGTAATGTTTTAGACTTATTTCCTTCTAATCCGTCAAAATTGATGAACAAAATCTTACTAAAAACCCATCCCTCCTCCCTCCACCTTCCCGTCTCTACCTTTCCATCTTAAAAACTCAAGAACTCCCATTTTTGATTTCCTTCCTCCCTCGCATTCTTTAAAAAAAGCTAGAAACAGTAGTAAGGGATTTGTTAATGAGTGACCATTGGTCATCTTTTAAACTATAAATATATGCGTAATCAATACACTCAAACTTACTTTTTCAATCAAAAATGCATTTAGTGAACATTGAATAAATGTAAAATCTATTGTAATTAATTGTGATTTTCAATTTAATACGTTCAAACTTTTCATATGTTTAGATTCTAAAAAGTGTCTAGTGGGCATCCATTAGCAAATCTCATTTTCTAATCAACTAATAAAATTTACATTTAAACTCGCAACTTTATGAAAAAAATTAATTTGTGAATTTCATTTTATAAAATTAAGTCGGTATAAATTTTATGTTTTCATAATTTATAATAATATATAAATTCAACAAATAACCCTTAAATTTTATGTTTATTTAATAAAAAGCAACGGTTATCATTATTGTTGTCGTTATTTATTAATATTGTTATAATTATTATAATTATTAGTTTAATTAATTCTACTACCCAAAATCAATATATTATAAATATTAAATATATAATAAATATTAAAATAAAAGCACAGAATACTGTGATACAATAATAAATGAGATTTATATATAGTAACAACTTATCTCCTTTATAAAAAGAGAGTAAAGATATCCAAAAACTTGTTATTCTTTACAACTAACGTTTAACAACTAGTGTATACATGGGTTAAAAACTTTAATACGGCTAAAATTATTACTAGCCACGTATACTAAACTAAAAATTTTAATCAAATTTGATCATATCTAAACCGCGTGTACATGCTACTTTGCGTCATCAAATCCGTGTTTCATAAATAATTATGACGGATAAAGACTTTTGAGAATAATCTGATATATAAGTAATAAAACTTAACAAATATAGCTTAAATATAATTTTTAGTTTTACCCATAATCGAAACTCTGTATGTACACGAGCAACTAAATTAGTTAAGCTATAAAAGGATTTATACATATGTTAATATTGTTGTTTTATAGATCATCAATGACCATATTAGTAAAGACCGGCAAGGTACTCACACATTGTGGTGGATACTCTGCAATAAAATATTTTTTTATTTTATAAATTGCGAAGATATTTTTTATATTAAGTTTAAGTAATTAAACTAATTTATATAAAGTTGTAGAGTACTCGCCAATGCTGATTCAATATAAACATAGTAGTAGTGATAATTGGTTACATTTGATGTACAATAGGCATTAAAATCATTTTTTATGGTTCACAAACCGTCTCTTTTTTTTTTTTTTTAGTTTTTGTTTCATAACAAGATTTAGACCTTTTACATTATTTATCTTTCTGATTGTTAATGTGGAGTGAAGTTATTTTGTAGCACTTTAGAAAGAAGAATAATTTACAACTTTTAGTAATTGTATTACGTTGAAATAATTTATTGGGGTGGAAAAGTAAATGCCGCATGCTTTAATTGTATTACTTAAATTTTAGCTAATGTTTTGGTTTAATAAAAAAAAAAGTTGACCATAGTTTGTAACAAAACTTTTTGTGCTAAATTTGTTTGTACAACAAGTTTAGTGATTTGTATTGCTTAAACTTAATATCTTAGTCTTGCTAATTATAAATGGTGCATGTCATTTTTTGAATTATTATATTCCTTAAAACTTAATAAATCTTGACTTTATTGACTTTATAACCCACCAAAATTTAAACAGTTTCACTGTCTCAGTTAATAGAAGAAGATTTTGGTCTATTATATATAAGAAAGAATTTTTATATTTAATAGTTTCCATAAAAGTCACATCAAAATCAAAAGTTTACAAACATAATTATTTTTCGTGATAAACCATTGCCATGCGTGAATATTTGCATCCGCTATCATCGCACTTTCAAACTTTACCTCAAGCTGTGAGATATGGTATGAATAAGTTTTTGCTAATAATTACTCGACATCAGAATCACATCAAACCAAATTTTCGTCGATCAGGCCTGACTTTGAACAGTTCAGCCAAATGAGCCGTGGATCACATCTTTGCATAGAATGATCCAATCAATTCGATCAAACACTACCTAATGAAGCAAACTTCAACTTAATCTGCATCCTACATTTCAAACACAAAGCACCTTTTCCAAATCCCACCAACAAAATTTAACATTTGCCGAAAAGTAAATGACCAAAAGCTAACCAACACGAGTATAAATAAACGCCTAACCTCTATCTGTGCGAGTTTGTGAAGAGGTCATAACTGCTCTGATCTCTACAATTACTTGCTACAAATAATACTAATATATTACAAACTTGTTCACTCTTCTATTAAAGTGACCTGAAATATAAACCTACCAAGGGTATCCAACACTGGTAAATACATCATAATCCCCCAAAACTATAGAACTACGAATCACAGTCCCCCGGTTAGCAAATAATTTCATATTTGAACCAAAAACAACGTAGATTCAAAACAGCCTCACCAGATTGTGGTGCGGTAAGTATACGTGTATCCTTTTCTTGACACATATAAGTCAACTAAATCATATCTGGCTCAGCAGAAAAATCAGGTTCATCAGGTTTCCGCAATTTAGGCAACGCACCTCCGCTTTTAAGCCTCCGAGCAGCTACTTTTCTTGTGTTTGCAGCAAATCTTGAAGCTAATATTGTGATACCAAGGTTTGATTTCACTTGAGACGTTGGATTATGAGCTTGTTCATCTTGTTCTTCTTCTTGATCTTGATCATCGTCATCATCATCTTGTTTATTGTGCTCATCAAAAGACTCCATCGTTGAAAGGTATCGTGCCATTGTTATTCTTTTATATCGTCTCCAAGCAGCTTGTATAAAACAAGCAGCCCATGTTCTCCAATGATGAGAATAATGCCTAAAAGTATGTTGCAGTTTCTTGCTATGAAGTCTTCTGAACTGATTCGCTACAAATTTTAGATCTTCAGCTCGTAAAGCAAAAGCTTCAACTTCTGTAAGTGATCTAACGGTTCTTGTTGAAGAAGGTAAGTTGACTGTTGACTTTGGATGTAAAGCCCATGCAAGAAGTTCTTCACCGCAAAAGTCTCCGGGCCTCATTATTATGGAATTGAAAAAGCCCGTTCGCCCTCCGTTTGTCGTGGAACTTTCTAGTCTGCCTCTGATTATGAAGAACATTTCTGTCACAGGGTCTCCTTCACGAACCATGTATGCACCTTCTGTGCTCAAGGAAGAGACGAGACGCTCACATATTGCATCGAGTAATTGATCATCCATTTGTGAGAAGAACGGGACCTACAATGGTAAAAAGTTGTGAACGTTTGATAAATTTACTTAAAGAATGTATCAACGTGGTTTGAGAGATTGACAGTTACGTAAATTCGGTTATTACAAAGTGGTTTTCTTAAGATCCAAAACAGGTGCAACTAACTTTTGTTTGTAAGGACAATAGAGCATGAGAATGGGGTAACTTTATGCATGAAATGATGAATAAAATTTCAGGGGGTGTTTGGATGTTTGTTTTGGAAGTGCTTATGTGACAATGATAAATCAGAATAAGCTAATCAACTATAATAAAACAGGTTGTAGGAGATGGTGTTTGGACGTGTTTGTGATTTTTAAAGTTGCAACTCAGATATGATGCTATTTGGAGGTTTAGCAGATTTTGATAATTAAGAAATCAATACATAAAATAACCAAACATTCTTGTGAAAATATAGGGGAGATATGTGAATCCGTGTAAACTCTCAATTTAGATTAAAAGAAGGGGCCATTATGTAGTTTCATTTTACACGTTAATAGTTAGATTTGTCAATTATCAAAAACTGATTATTTGGCCCCTAAATAATCAAATAATCAGATGCAGAATTTGTTTATTCAAACAAGTCTTAGTAATCAGATAACCAGTTTCAAAACACAAAAGCATACCCGACGAACAAGGTCCAAACAAAGGTGGCGTTGGATATCCCTACGAAGATCAGCAGGTAAACCATGAAGGATAGCTTCTTCATGTACACCGCGTGTTGCAACCCATTTGTATTGTACAAAACGTCGAACACGTTTTCTTAAATCTTCAGGGAGTTGACGGTGCTTCATCCACTCTTCGGTGTCTCTTCGCCTAAGCCTCCATTCCTCAAGTCTCATTGTTAATGATTGGAGATAGGTCTACACACCACAAAATTTATACTTTAACCCGTGAAACATAATATATATATTTAACTGGTGAGCATAAGCTTCAAAAGAAAAGCAATGATGAAGTGTTTTCAAATACCTGCATATTGCCGATTAAGTGTGCAAACAAAACTAAACCGACAATTGCAATGAGTATTGCAAATGATGTTTCCCCTATGAATGTGGTCGTTGACAAGTTCTGTCCATATGAACTGAAAAACAGCATAAGATTCAGTTTACGTAAAGATTAATTATTACTGTTACACCGAACATCTAATGTCTGGTTTTACTATCCCAAAGAGCACGACGTTTAACTATGAGGTTGAAGGATATGGATTATTGGTTTTACCTACCGTGAAGGGAAAAAATGAAAGTAAAGAAAAGGGATTCAAACCGTTGTCACTCGAAACACACAATTATAAGTAATGAGCAAACTGATTACAATCATTTAAAAAAAAAAATCAAGATATACAGTTCATTCCAATGCTCTTTTCGGGATGAGCCATATACTGGTGACACAACACTCATCGTGAGCTATATCCGCCTCGCATAAAACCATAACATACATCAAACCCAGCAAAGACTAGCTGATTAGACAAAATAATTAAGCTTTTAAGTATGACCGTAAACTGAGAAATCATCAATGATTGAGAGAAAATACCGAGCACCACCGAGAGAAGGTACTCGAGAAGGCCCCAACAATCGGCATGAAGATAATCGAGTACCTTTTGTTTGACGAGTTGCTTTGAGAAACTAACCCGCTTTTGTTTTCCCATAACAAGTCCTCGCTACTCAAAATGACCATGCCTTTCTCACTCATGACCAAGACGCATATGCCACAACTTTGTCAAATCTGAATTACTCTTCTCTGCACACGAAACAGGAGCAGAACTTGTGATTGTTTCACCTTGTAAAGTGTAAAGAGAAGAAGTACCTTTAGTTGCTTTCATAACCACCAAAGCTCCTTTCGAAACACGAAGGACACCATTCTCACTAGTGTATTTGAAACCTTTTGAGTCGAATACACCTAGCGAGATCAGATTTTTCTTGAGATCTGGAACATGACGAACATCGGTGAGCGTTCTAACAACTCCATCATGCATTCTAATCAATTGTTCCGATTCCAACAACTTTGCATGGTGAATCATTGCCCATAAAGACACGCCCGCCATCAAACTCTTCATATGTCACGAACCAATCCCGATTGGGACTCATATGAAAAATGCGTAATCCATGATCCAAGCAAGTGGTGTACCTTTATAGTCAAGAATCGACAATACCAACTCGCTCCGAACCCGAGTCATCTTTAGCAACCGCGGCCACCGGCCTTTCTCCTCGAGCTTAGGACATTGGTTCTTCCAGCTGGCCTTCCCATGGCAATAATAACACGTATCTCGAGGATTTGACCCGAGATCTCGACTTCGATCTATCTTTATATCTACCTTTCCTTTGCCTCTTTCGCTCGATGCCGCCTCATCCCGGCTCGAATGACAAGCCAACGGGTTGAGATTCGAAATTCACGATGCTTGATGGCGAAAATGCAAACCGGATCGAACATCTTCCAATGTAAGTCTCTTTACCAACAACAAAGGAATTTACAAAGTTCTCATACGAGGAGGTAACGAAACAAGCGTAATAAAGCGGCATCTTCATCATCAATCTTGACATCAACATTCTTCAAATCCATCGGGATGGAATTTAAAGCATCAAGATGATCTTTTAATGCCGAGCCCTCTTTCATCCCATGATGAAAACAACCGCTGCTTCAAGAATAACTTATTCGCCAACGACTTGGTCATGTAAAGCTTTTCTAGTTTCTTCCACACAATTGCTTCCTCATCCGCAACCTCGTAAAGAACCTCATCCGATAAAGATAGCAAAATAGTAGAACGCGCTTTTCATCTAGTGAGTCAATTGGCATCGGTCATATCATCAGGTTTGGGACCGGCCAGAGGTGCCAAATACCTTGTTGTTTCAATAAGGCTCGAACCTTAACTCGCCACAAACCCAAGTTGCTTTTGCCATTGAACTTCTCAACAACACTAACCGATGATGATGGTAGAGAGGACATTTTATCCAACAAGGGGTTTCTAAAGTTTACTAATGTTCTCTAACCTCCCACGATACAAATTCGATCTTCCACAACACAAATTCGATCTTGATTTCTCCTACCTTCAAACCCGATCGAACAAAGAAACACCAAAACACCAAAACGAAGAATGGATCCAAAATGATATCAAGATATTGAATCTTGAAAATCAACCGAAGCTTGCTTCAAACACGATCGGTTAGCTCGATACCAATTTGTTGGGATCGAGAGAATAATCAAGAATAATCGTAGCAAAACAAAGGAGATCGACAAAAGTTTTTGTATTACAAATCAAAGGATACAAGATGAAAGTGGTGTTGTGTACCAAAATAGATAATTACAATGGGGATAAGCCCTTATTTATACTAGGCTTATCGATTCTAGAAGATTCTAATACAAATATCTTAGATTTTCTATAAGCTAATATCTAGCTTATTCTAGATTATTCCACCAAAGTATCTAGCTTATAGACCAAAATTACTAAACTACCCTTAGGACTAATAAATAAACATCTAACACATTTATCAAGATATACAGCTCTTCTACCGATTAGACAAAATAATTAAGCGACTACTGAGTAATTCAATTTCAAACTTCTCAAATCAGCTGACCGGCGATTTGGAAATGTTTATCTGGGGCAAATAGCTTCACTTTGGTCAGTTCACTCGGTTTCAGCCAACCGTGCACACCCCTAATGGGTATCACATCTTATAAAGATGCAGTTTTACAGAGTTAGGTTACCTAAGATCAAGGAGCCTAGATTTCTAGTAGGAGCTATATTTTACTTATGCATGATCTTATGGTGGCAGGGAAAGTTGAACCTTTTTAGCTTTGATCTAGGCAGCCTAACCGGTATTGCCGTAGCCATTCCCAGACTCTTGCCTGGCCATCCCAATATGTTCACCCAACAAGGTCTGACATAGGTCTTTTCTAAGACCTTTGGGCCGCCTTACCACTAGGCCAACTTGGAGATGGTTCATGAGTACATCGAGTTGGTGGTAGCCTCATGGCGTAGAGTCGTAGAGATTAGAGAGTGATAGATTGAGTCCCTTGAGCCCTTATCCAGTAACACTCCAACTCTTACGAAGTATCGAATACCTATTACCAATTAGGTTCCATTCATTTTAATTTTCTTTTCATTTTTCTCATTGAGCATGATTGCATGAATGGATAGATGTGCTCTCTAAGTTATAACTTAAGGAAATATCGCAATCCAACATTACCAGATTTTGGCCGGTCCAACCTAGTCTATTAATTGGACTGTTTGGTTTGAAGAATTGTCAAACAGAGATTAGCAGCTTACTACTTTGACGAACATTTAGTTCCCGATATGACCAAACTGAAGAGTGCACGTCCCTTCCTTTTTAACTCCAACAACCATAATCCAATTGGTACCTCCAACATGAATGGGAAGCAGGGCAAACTCCATATGTAAATTTAGGTAGTTAAAGGGAAAGGTGCACTACAGACGACATGTGTTGCTTAGGGGCTAATGGGGGGGGTGAGAGATGCAAAAAGGCTAGACTCCAAGGGAAGTAACCTAGTTCACTTCAGCATATAGTGGACATGATAGAATTCAGTACTCAAACAAATAATAATAGTTTATATTTAATACACCAAAAAAAGGAAGTATTAAACAAAGCGTAAAAGCCAATCACTCTAATAACAATCACTATCATCAAATACTAGGATTGATTATATATCCTATTGACTGATTAAACCCAATGATTCTTGGTGGAATACACTTCAATTTCTCTCACACTCGTATAAGCTAAAATTTTAACTCATGATTTGCCCACTTACGCCTAGTTGGATGATAGCCACATCTTGTCAGATGAACATGCTTCTCAATTCATCCTTCATCTCTTTAATTCACTTGAAATTAAAATGTGAATCTAGTATGATATGCTTTGAAATGCACTACATCATATTAAACAAGATTCGCAACATGGTATCTCAATTCAAAGTGTATTAAATAGGCGAAAGACACAATGAAAAAAGCACGTTAAGCTCAGATGAGTAGCAATTATCCAAGTGAGCAAAAGAGGCAAAGGGTATAAGGGTTGTTGAGATAAGAAAGCTATTGTTAAAGTAAAAGAAGCTATAGTGAAAGGATTTAAAAAGAAAGAAAATAAATGCATGTGGCTTCTCAAAATCATTGATGACCAAAACGACTCACAGTTTAGCGTCCATTGAATGCATTCAGTCGCTTATATAGTGTATTTTCATGGAAACCCGGAATTGGAGTTTGATAACGAAATTATGACTGGGTTTTACAAGTGTCTAACTCGATTGGTTCCAAGTGCTCAAGAAAGGCAGAATCACATATGGGACAAATAGAAAACTATTTTACATGAAAATCGTTATTAGATCAAAGAATGTCAAGTCCTGAGGTGAGATATTCAACTTATTTTATTTTTTGTTTCACATATTGATTTACTTTTTTAAGCTTATTTTTGTTTCGATGATGGTAGAGTCGTCTAGGGCCTTGACTCCATCTCTACGACAACTTGCTATCATATATTTTGAGCTTAACTTGAAGCCTATGCTGGTCTGAGAAATTGGAGTGTATTCCGACAAGTATCCTTAGGTTTAATAATACGGGTAACCGGATGAGGTTTTCCCTATTCAGGTCCTGGGGAGGGCGAGTCTTTGACTCAGATGCACACGGCCAAACCAAGGTATCCCCGTGACCATTTCCGGCCCTTTCCCTGGCCACCCCCGAACGTGTACCTAATGAGGTTTGAATCCTAGACCTCTTGTGAAAAGGTTAGATGTCTTACCACTAGGCTATTTGCTGATGTTTAGGTTTAATAGATTAAGTGAATATATTATGAATCAGTTCTAGTTAACTTTTTCTTATATTTTTCTTTCTAAATCCACGGTAAAAGTATAAATAGACTGGAGCTTGAAAAGTAATGAATTGGTTTTAATAAAGTATAACCAAAAGCTTAAGAGTCGTTAAGATAGCAATACTGTCACTTATGTAGATAACAAATTGAGTGGCTCGCGAGAAGGAACAAAAAGAAGACCGCACAAGACAAGTCTGTTTCTTTTGTTATTCACTCATTAAAGTTATATGATAAGAACACATATTATCACGTCTAACTTTAGCTCAATGTTATCATGAAAGCTATGAAACCATATACAAGTTTTAATAGAATTGCCGTTAAAAATGAAACCATAAACAATACACATTCAGAAATTTATAGAGGAAGCATTTACACATAATCTTTCGGAATTCATTACGAATAATATTTTTAAATTTGTTGGGCCAAGTGAAAAACATATAAAGCTCCTAAAGGATATGAGTAGGAGCTTATCGCAGTCCAGATACAAAAGAGGTGAAGCTAAGAACTGATCGATCCATTATAGTTTTAGGGTGTAGCTTTGCCAAAATGATGATCAGTACGAGGTAAAATGACCAATGATTCCATTAGTTCAAAATTTCATCTCTTAAAGTAACACATAACAATACATGATCTCCGGTTACCTAAAGTCCCCACCCGAAATAGATAATCTATTAAAGTTAAGAAAGGCTTACCTTAGTTGTTGTAAGCCCCACCACAAACAATAGAAGTATTTGTGAAAGAAACTTGAAGATATGACATTTTTCTGCACTGCGCTCTCAAATATTCCATACTTGAAGTTAAAGGGCATATCCTCATCAGCAGTGCATTGATTAAAAACATTGGTCGCATTCGCCCAAGTTTTCCTATCAATAACATTAATGGTGCTGCAATCAAGATAGGTAGCTTTACACAATTTTTCAGCTCTGCAAATAGATTTCCAGCAGGACAAATGTCGATCAATTGATAGCAAATACCAAGCAGCACCTAATACCTAATTAGCAAGAAAAACATGTCTCAAGTTGAGAAATCGAAATATGAAACTTGCACAATGTTGTATTTAATTTAAATATGCATACATGACTAGCCAGCATGTACAGCATCAAATTATACGCAGCCCCTGCCCAAGCAGTTTTTGTGACAACTCCGGTTGCTTTGACCAGTTCCGAACTTAAAGGAAAAATCAAATATAATCTTGGAATATATTGTAGTAAAACAATCAACGCAAGGGCATTATTATTATGATTAGCTCGTGAATTCCTCGTTGCAGGTATGATGAACCAGATGACAATCTGAAGAAAAAATTCCAAATTTATAAACACAATAAAATGATGTTAAATTCCAGATATGCATATAAAAAAAGTACCTGAGGGAGAGGAAGTGTTGCAATTAGATCAATAAAAAAGTCGGTTCTAATATATCTTCTAGCAATCTTTTTAGGATCCATAACAAGTTCACCCCTTCCAAACACCCGAGAACTAGGAGCAACATAAGCTGTCCTAAACTTAATTGCAACATGTAACATATAAAACAAATCTGCCAAAGTGCGAAAAGTGGTCACGATAATCCTCAGGTTCAAATCTGTCTTGACACAAAAGGAATCTTGGTCTTCTACTACACCAGGTAAATAAAAATACAATGGATCGATAAATAATGCCAGCAAACATGACACAATGAAAATCCGGTTCCACTGCAACATAATCTCACTACCCGGATCAAGTATCCGCTTTTGCCATGGTTCATGGTCCTCAGGAAATAAATTACTTGTACCATGCTTAGTAGTGCCAACGCCGTTTACCTTTCCCTTAATTGGTAACCCGAAATTGGATTTCAGCAACAAGGATGGCCCGTTATACCCAGATGCCGATTTTTCAAGGTGTAAAGGCTCAGCTTTTCCCCATAAATTATCATTCTTTTGCTTGCCATTAGCATAGAACCTGCAAATTTAACTTAAAATCCATAACTATGCTTTAATTTCCATTATTTCCAACACTACCCACAAATCTTTTTTTTTTTTTTTTACTTAGGGTCATTAATTAGCCAACTGAGGTTACTAAATCTTTAAGTTGGTAGGCCTAAATACACAAACTTTGCAACCCAACCAACCAACAACACCATGTTCCACCATACAAAAAGCATATGCTCATATATATACATATCAGTATCATAAATCTTAAACTAACATACACAAACATTAAAAAGATCAAATTTTGATCAACACCCACTTCATTTCATCCCCAATAAAACCAAAATCCAAAATCTTTTTTCCAAAAAAAAAAAAAAAAAAAAAAAAAAAAGTTAGATCAACAAACACTAACCTGACAAGCTTCTCTTTATTTAGCTCCATAAAAGCTCACAATTTCTGAAAAATAAACACTAAAACTTATATATATATACAAACATATTTAAACAGAAATAAACAAAGATCATTAAAGATCAAACCCCTAATTATATCACTGTTGATTTATAGGTAAATATTAATGCTTTTAAATGGGTTTTGTTAGAAAGTGACAATAAAGCAATAATTGTTTGAAGTTTGGTTTTGTTTCCAAAAATAATAAATATCAAAGGAATATTATGTTTAAGATTGATTTACTAGTTTTTTAATGGTACATTCTAGGAATGTTAAAACTTAAAAGGTGGTAATCCTATGTGATTAAAGAATGCAAATGACAGATTTTTATTTGACAGGAATGTGGTGTGATTTGTGATAAAGTAAAGTAGTAAAAAAGAATGGTTTTAATTTTGGTATTAAAAATTGTGTACTAGTAACGAGAGAGCAGTGGGGGAGCAAGTGATAAGTGGGGCCCGGTCACTGTTTGTTGACTAAGAGCATCGAGTATAGTGGCTATATCTCTAGCCAAAATGACATGGAGATGGTTTTGACTATGCCAAATTTTAGCCATTATACTATCATAGTTATGTCACTTCCAATTTAGCCACTTCTTTCAACAATTAGAAAATAATGAAGGTGTGTAAGGCCCAAATTGTTGTGTTGAAGTTAGTTGTGAGGGTGAGGTATTTTGAAGTTGAAGTGTTGAAATGAGGTGGCATGTGGTGAGGCTCAAATGGCTAAAAAATAGTAGTCATTTATACCTTATGCTCTAAAAAGTAAAGACATTAACTTAAAGAATTTGCAAGTTGTAATTTGTAGTAGTTTTTTTTTTTAACTTTGTAATTTGTAGTAGTATGAGACACTTAAAGTTTATGACATTATTTAAGCTTATTTGAATGAAGATTACAAGAAAGATACAATCTCTAGTTAGTGATCATATATCTTTTCTTCTCTAAAGTTTACTTTTAACATCGTTTTGTGATACTATTATGCGTTGATCTTGATCTGTTACACCCGCAACCTAACTTCGTCAAGTCAAATATGTATTTTAAAATATTGCAAACCTAAAGCACAAATACTAAATAAAAACATGCCCAATCAAAGCTACAACAAACTTCAATCACAAATACTAAAATTAAAGTCTAACCAAGACTACAAACTTCTTAATTTATATCCCATGAAACAACATTTCAAGACGATCTAACCTCCTTGTTCTTTTTCAACTTAGCAAGGTAAGAAAGACAATTCATCTTCCAGTCTCCAATCTTTCCATAATGAAAGCAATCATCATTTTTTATGGGTCTCTCCTTCTTAGGGGGCGACGGGATCTTCTTCCTGCCCTTGGACTTTTCTTTCCCTTTAGAATATGACTTCTTTCTTACGCCTCCTTCTTTGATATGCAGACTTGGAACCACGTTCTTGGATGATACATTTTTGATATAAAATTGTCCCCGATGCAACACACATGTATAAAATGCTAGTTACTAGTTTGCTTAAGGAAGAAAACTCTCAAGTGTAAGAGTATTTAATGAGGTGACATTTTTTTTATGTATTTTCGGGTTCATTTACCTTATCTTTTTATGGTTTGGCTATCAAAATACCATTGTTTTGGTTTAAATCCATTTGCATTTAATAAACATGTCAAATATCGTCTAGCAAACCAGGTTTGTTCATGATTCCACTCTCTACTTTATCTCCCTACTCTTGGGTACTTGACACGGGATATGGAATTCACATTTCTAATAATGTGCATGGAATTAGAAGTAATAGGCAGATGGAAAAGGGCGTTATGGATCTGCATATGAAGAATGGGAATCGTGTTGCTGTTGAACCATCAGATCTTATTCTTGTTATGTACCTAGTGGTCTAGTAGTTGTTTTGTAACAATGTCACTTTGCACCTTCTATTACTAGAGGTGTTGTTTCCATTTCTCGATTGAGAGATGCGGCTTTTGAACATTGTGGTATTTATGTTTCAAAAAATAATATGTTTTATTTTAATGCTTTTCCTAGGAATGGCATATTTGAAATTGATATGGATGATGTTATCTCAATTGACAGATTTGTATTTAATATTGCTAAACATGCCAAATATGATGTGGTAAAACCTTTTTCTGGAATTGTCGTGTTAGTCACTTCAATAAGCAACGCATGACGACAATCCAAAGTGATGAAATTCTTGAGTCAACTGGATTTGAGACATTTGACACATCCGAGCAATTTTTGTGTTGGAAGATGACAAAAGCTCTATTCTCCTGTATCGGAGAAATGGAAATGATTTGTTAGGACTTATACATATTGATGTATGTAGCACGGAGTGGTGAATTGTATTTTGTTACCTTCACATATGATTATAGTCGATATGGATATGTTTATTTACTTAAACATAAACTGTAACACCCTCAAAATTTCATAATCACATTAGAAGACTAATTGGGGTATTACGTAGAGGATCACAGTAATAATCATAGAAAACGACTCGAAAGAGACGTTTTTAAAAGTCATTATTTATTCAATTCAAATGCGAAAGCGTTTCCAATGTTTAGCAAATTATAAATGACAATAGTGTTTGAAATGACTGATAAATTTATGTTTACACCAATGACGCATGGTCAAATGCCCACTCTGTGCCTTGATTCCTGCTTCAATTACCTGAGATAAACATGCTAAAAAGTCAACAAAATTGTTGAGGAATCCATAGTGTTTGTGTTAATAATCATTTGAACACAAGGTGAATCATTCAGAAATAAATCAAGTTGTATATTGACATAAGTCTCATGAACTCAACATTAACTGGTGTGATAATATAAGGGGGTGCCCTCTGGGTAGGAGCTTGTCATTCTCCTATTATAAGTCAAATAATGTGCATTTGGCTATCAATCTGGCTAACACAAGGTTATCTATCCAACTAGCTCAAATGGGTTGTCAACCTCCAATAGATCTATTCATAATATTCGCGTTCACTCGCAAGTGACTAAGGTTCATGATATGAGGGGCTTTATAGGGGCAACAATGTGTCTTATGCAATAACATTCATGATAGCATACATAAAATACTTGTGTTCTATTTGTAGCATATATCTCCTCACGGGTTTGTAAAATATATAAAAAGTGGGACTATGAACTCACCTTGGTTGGGGGTATGTGTAGGTAAGCAAGTGATATCAAGTGCAACTTGGGAACGACTCCAACACACAACCTGAATAATAGGGAATAACTCAGGTTTTTCTTGATGGGGGTTTTGATATGCTTAAAATGCCTCAGACGCAAAATAATGTTTGGCGATCTCTTGAGTATAGACTTTATGTATCATCAGTGTGGGTATGTAAAATCATAATATTACTGGGTGTACCTTTAAGTTACGATAAATTCACATTTTAGACATTTACGGTGAATATTTACTTTTTTAGTCCCAGTACTTTGGTAAAATTACACTTTTGGCCCAAGTATTCAAATGTGTTCATTATCATTAATGATTTCCAATTATTCACCTTTTTACCTTCTAGTTATCAAAATGACAGTTTTGATATATATTTATGAAATATTACAATTTTAGTCCTTTATCTTTAGTATTTTTACAATTTTGACTTATACCTTTCAAAAATGACATTTTATCACCCTTGGTTATTAAATATTCCATTTCCAACCTTGCATTACTAATATGGTAGATTTTTACACCTTTTTATGTATAATTACATAATTAGTCCTTTAACTTTACAAAATTACATTTTTAGTCCTTAGTTAACAAAATGTAACATTTTAGTACTTATAGTATCCAAATAGTCAATAATACCCTTAGTTTACTTAAAATACTGTTTTAACCTCACTTTTATAAAGTTGGCACTTTTAGTCCTTGAATTTACATAGTTTTGCAAAAATAGTCCTTTTTCATTTAAAGTGTACATTTCACATCCATTCACTTCCAAATTTACACATTTGACTCAAAATAATTTATAGATTCTGTTTATGTCCTCAAATTACTGATTTGACAGTTTCAACCCTTATGATTCAAAAGTGACAGTTTTGGCCCCTCGAGTTTATATAATTTGTATTTTTAGTCCAAAATACATGTTTAGCTTATGATTCCATTTATTTTAGCTTATTATACTTTCATAAGCTTAGTCAAGCTTATGTGAGCTTATATGGCAGCTTATTTAGGGTGAAAGCTTATTTTTGAGCTTAATGGGCTTTAAGCAAATACATACGGCCCGTTGGTATTTCTGTGAGCCCAATGGACTTGGGGTGTTGTGGGATTATTCATGGGCTTATTATGGATCATATTCAATTCTCAAAACAGCTTATATATGGCTTATTTGAAAACAACTTATTATTAGCTATTGGGCTTTAAGGCCCGTTAAGTGTTTATAAGAGTTTTTGAAATCTGTGTGAGTGAACAAAGCTTTAAGCTTGTGAAATGTAGTAAACGAGCTTGTGTGATTGAATTATTGGTGTAGCCTAATGGTTAAGTGTATAAAGAAATAGGTTACACAATTTATTTGGATTTGTGATCATTGGTACTCAGTTTTACAAGGCCATTTTATGTGACAAAACTGTCTCGTTAAGTTTATAATAACTTAGGAAGTTTTCATGATTATTCATGTGCACTTCAAAACAAGTGAAAATAGGTGATAATATGTGGTGTTAAGTTATACATAAGTGTACAACTTCATTTTTAGCTATGTTGAGAATCAAGTGAGCTTGTTTGTATATTTTAAGCTTAACGAGGCATAGGTATAAAATAGGGAAAGTTTAACGTGACCAAACATATTATGATACATATCAAAGATTTTAAAAAATGACTAAGTGTCGAAATAACTTACAACACCTTTAAAAGGTGGGGTGTACACTACTGTTGGGGCTACGAGAGGGCACAAGGAGGTTGTGGCTCGTTTGTTGGCACACATATGACTTGAGTGAGACCTTGGGAAGGCTTGAACACGCTTGGGATCACTTGGATCTTGGATTGTTTCTTCTCGGTAGAATCACAGGAACAAAGGGAGGACTTGTGTGTTTTGCTTGGGTGTTTAAGTGTTTACGTAAAAGAGGGTTTGCATGGGAGTATACATTCTAATATGAGGCAAGTTAGGTGAGACAATGGGAATATGGAAGAGGATAAGGTGTAGGTACTAAGGCTAGGGGTAGAGTACTTGAGTAGTTTGTAAGTTGTAAAACAAGTGTGAGGGTGTGAATGTGTTTGTAAGGTTCGGTTTAGGGTGACTAAGCCAAGTGAACCGACCATGGATTTGTTTTGAGTACTTAGGGTCGCAGTAATACATATACATGTTACAAGAGATGCTAGAAAGGAGGTTTAAAGACTTGGTTAGCATGTAGGATCGAGTAGGGAGTCTTGCACTAGTCCGTTTGGTTTAGGAGTACACAAAGGGTCCAAAATAACATTTAACGTGCCGAATAGTGTTAGAGGGGCACATGGGAGTCGAGTAAGACTTGTGAGATCAAATAGCATGGTTAGGAAACCATTGTGAGTGATTAGAAGCACTTAGGAATAAGTTTGAAACGTTTTGATATAAATTGGTACGTTTGAGAAATGAGCGACCACGATTAGCTTTGGTGTTTATTTTCTGTTCATATGTACGTATATATTAAGTGTTTTGATTGCTCTTGATTCTATATAATGTGGTGCTTCGATCCATGTAACTTGTTACATATGTTGTGTGTCAATTTTCCAAGAAAATGATCCAAAGTGAATGTGTGTCGAGTCGCGTTTTTAACTAGTTAAGTGGGTTTGGGCTCGTTAATGGGCTTAGGATTAGATTAGGCCTAATTGTTAAATAATTAAGGGTATGTTTGGTGTTTAATGGGTTTAGTGATTGGGTTTAGTGTTATTAGATCCATTTTGGCACTTTAGGCCCAATATGAGAAATGTGGGAACTAGGGGGGTTTGTGAGTGTGTTGTGGTGAATCAAAACATACCAAGGTTTGATTTGTACATGATCTAAAATATTGTGGTATGTGTGTGATAACGCTACACGCGTCGTTCGGGGTCAAAGAAACTTCCTTTTCTTCGAGCAAGTTTTATAACACCCTAGGCAAGTGAACCTAATCGTTGTAGTGTAGTATTAGGGTAAGCCACGGTATTGATATCGTTCTCAGGGAATAGGAATGCTAGTGAGAAGTTACTACGCTAAGGTTGGGGTTGAGGAAGATTATTTTTATCTTTTATAATTTTTAAGGAAAGGAAAGGTACGAATCTCGGGTTTGGATTTGGGGTTGGTATTTCACCGATTACTCTACTTATCTAATTATCTAATCTAAGGTGTATGTAGTCTATGTCTAATTATTGTGTGCTCGTATGATGGTTTAAAGATGTGTTTACTTAGGTTTTATTACTCCTTAATTATCTCCTATTGATGGTTGAATTGTCACGTCCTTATTCTTAATCGCGTTGTGTGTCTAAAGTCGTAGGGTATGCGTTTGTCCCTAACTCTTTGAACTTGCCAAAGGGTCTCGTCTACAAAAACCTCTAGGAATTATAAACTCTAACTCTAAGGCACTCTTTGGATGGTTTAGCCTACAACTGCTCTAAGTGTTATAGTCTAAGGGTTCACAAAGATTAATCAAGCATTAATTACACAACGAATGACCTATCGCATTACTAGATCATTAACAATTAAGATAAGAGACAACCAATCAATATTCAATAATTAAGTTTCATATTCCCTAAGCAAACACACAAGTAAATTAGCCGGACATGGAGAACATGCAAGGATACACACAAGTAATTGAAGACATAATTGAATGAATGAAGTAAAACACTTATCTTGATGTAAGATAGGGTTTGGAACCCTAAAATCTTGTACATAAGACAGACCTTGGTTCGGTTTAGGTTTTACTCAAAAGACTACACACTAAAACCGAAAAATTCGGATTCTATATATAAGATTACAATCGCGACGGCGCCACCTTATGATTTGTGATGCCATCGGGTTGCCGTCATTAGGGTTTCGCTTGGCCACGTTAGTCTTGCGACGGTGTCACCTTGTGCTTATGACGCCGTCCCTTCGGCCTCGACGCCGTCTCGATCAAATCTAGGCCGTCGAGTTGCGACGGCCTACTCTTTTAAAGCCCGACACCGCCACTTGAAAATAAGCAATTTGGTCACCGAGCCGTCACGAAGTGCTCGACGGCGTCATTAAGCAAATGACGCCGCCCCTTGTATTTCAAAGAAACTTGAGTGTCTCGATTCTTGACTTTGGCCATTTTCTTCAGATATCCGCGCCTTTTCGTCCAAATAAGTGTCATTCCAAAGAATTTGCCTTCAAGAGACCTAAAAGTGAAAAGGAACGATATTAAGTAATAACGGATACAAAAGTGATCAAATAAGGGCTTAAACGACCCTCAAAAGGTACATTTTAAAACCTTATCAAATATCCCTACACTTGGTATTTGCTTGTCCTCAAGCAAATGTGCTTTAGCCAATTAATTTATAAGTTGGGGTCATGAGCATTGGTTTAAAACAGTCCACAACACATATAAGCCCCGCAAAAGTCATAACAAGCACGGAATTTACATACTAGCACCTCACATGGGGTGTTTGGATACTCTCATCTCTCGGGTGTATATGAAATATAACAAGTTGGAAATGGAAGATAAACACTCATTAACCGGTCCTAGTCATAGATTACCATAAGCTTAAGAATAGATCAAACCTCCATCGCTTTGGCGTAAGCACCTAGGAAATACTATCAAAGAGGTCTTTAAAGGGTTGTAACGTTAGGCTTACGGTAGGGAAACAAAGGGTTTGGTGGGATAGGCTATTTAGTGGTGGCAAATCAAAAATCTCTATGTTACAAGCATACGAAGAATGGCGTTGCTAAGCCAAGACTCGACACTCTAAACTCTAGATAACTCAAACAAACAAACATAAATTTAAAGGATAGATGTAGGATGGTAGCTTTGTATGTTTTTTTTTTTTTTTTTTTTTTTTTTTTTTTTTTTTTTTTTTTTTTTCTTTTTTTTTTTTTTTTTTTCGATTTTTTTATACACTTTACTCTACTATCCTCTACGGTAACATCAAAATGATAAGGATTTATAGGCACATCCCTACACTTGAGTTTTTATTACTCTAACACTAATTTGACCCGAATTGAAAAGATCAAAACACTTGGGGTACGTTATTACGCAAATAAGGGAATTTAACGTTCCCTTCCAGTCATTTCATAAACTTTAACTTTTCCCATGAGTCTCAATCGTCCCAAAACTGTGTACAAAGGATATGACTCGACTTAGCAACTCATGCAAGTAACTAGATAATTGAACTAAGGGTTTGGGGTGATAACAATAATGCACTAAAAGTGAGTGCATACAGGGTAGGCTAAGGCGATTTCGGTGTACATTTGGGGGTGGGGTGTAAACAATGCTCTTCATTGATATTCGAAAATCAAACATCACGAGAATCGCGAAAAGGATAGGCTCGAGGGGTTAACTAGGGTATCGTGTACTAAAGATGAGTACAACGCAAAGGGTGTGGGGAATTACTCAACCGATGTGGAAGAAGTAATTATATTACGTATCAAACAAGGTTATCCTAATGCCTCTTATCATTTAGTTATTCCTAACTACACAAGTGTAGTCTTACTAGCGATCTCGAATGCATCACAAAACAAGTTCTAGAATCTAATATACTACCGGTTCACACTCTAAGCATTAAAGATGAATGCTTTACTTCCTACTAATCTAAGGGCGATCCTCACATTTTGGGTGGAATTTAGGTGGTAAAGGGTTTTTGTGCTAGTCATATAACTTCTTATCCGTGAGACGATTTTGTTAAGACAAATGGCCCACTCCTATATGTCATGAAAAATTTTAAATTTGGTGCCAAAATTACCCTAACCGACATTTTCTCATGGTTTATTACACAAATACAATTGGACAAAGCAAATAGTCAATGATAAGCATAGTTTCAAAGTTCCCGTTTTATTTTCCCTCCTTACACTTAAACTGAACATTGTCCCCAATGTTCCCCGAAAGTATCAAAGTTATGATAATAGAAGGTAATGAAAAACGAAAGAAACTAATACTCCCCTGATTAGCTCGGTAGGATCCGTGTGTGAAGTAGTGGTTAAATCCTTTCCAAGAAGAATGTATGCATGAAAAGCTCCTTCCAATCTTATGTGACTTCTTCTTGATAAATTAAACCTGCATACTTGAAGAAAACAAACGAAACCTTCGCGTAAAATCGGCGGTAATAATATATATAAGACTCGACTAAACTAGGATATAATGCTTGTGGAATGGATGTTTACGAATTTCGGAAAATTAAGACCGAAAATTCCAAAATTTATAAGTAGCTCGAAACGAGAAAAAGTAATATGTTGTTTTACTCCTTCCCGACGCCGTCAAGTTGCGATCTCGACGCGTCAAAGTTATCCCGACAAAACCGGTCTGCGATTTTCGGAAACAATTCGAAAAGTTACATCTTTAGAACTGGAAAATTTCGCAAAACATCCATTATGACTCGATACAAGCATTTGACTCGAACAACACACATATATATCTTTTAATTAATTGTTATTCTCATGTTTACGTTTCTTTTGAAAACGTGTGTAATCCTCCCTACACTTATCCTTTATGTAAAATACCTTTATATGCAATTAAGACGAGGTTAAAAACAAAATAAAGCATTTTTACAAATTTAAACATGAGAATAAGCAATCACTAAAAGATATATGACACTAACATAGACAATCCAACCACACAAGCTAGATAAATCACACCACATGCAAATATACATACACATCAAATAGTTCAAAGTTCACCACAAAGTTAAGATATCCTAGGTTATTACATGCCCAAATAGAAATTGTTTCAACAACCAACCATACTAAACCATAAACAATCCATAAACAAATACAGGAGTCACTGGGGAGGGGGTACATAATGATAGTCATAACCAGGGGGAAGATGGCCCAAATACCCATAGGGTGGATAATCCTCCTCCGCAGGAAAGGATCGATCCGAGATGTGGATCAAGTCGATCACGCATGGACAGATGTCGATCCGCTCGACAAGATGGTCATAGGTCCGCCTAGCTCTCGTCCCGCTGTGCCATCCATGTATCCATGCGCCCATCCATGCTCCCCGGTAGGCCCGCCAATCCCCATCGGACATTTGTTGCAGACGTCACCGAGCTTCCCGCTTCACCCCGCCGGTGTGCCGGTATCGTGGCTCCTCATCATCGCCGCCATCACCACCCCGAATGGTGGGTCGAGCATGAAACCAAGCGTAACCTCTACCATAATCCATGAGGACATCCATAGCTTTTGAGATTTAGCTTTGACGACCCTTGGTGCCGCCATCGCATTAAGGTACGCGGTACCTCCCATGCCAATACACCCAAGGATCGGGCTAACGGGTGATAAGCATGGCCCCATATACCCTATCCTCCATCCTTATTCCACTAGCAGTCCTCAAGTAGTCGGCCAACCGTAATGGGATGTTGCAGGCACACCCCGGCCAATATGCAAGAAAGATAGAATAGGTCGTGCAAGGTGACACGATGACCGTGGCATGGCGCCCCGTGATAGAGAAGTGAGGAGGCGATGTATGAGCCTAACCTCGGATCCCGGATCGTGAAGCGAGGGTACTCCCAAGAGTGTACTCCCATCGCCTATCGTGTTCCAATCGAATACCCAACATCTCGCCCTTATGGGTAATCCCACCGCCAATTGATTCCTAAAACATCACTCTCAAAGATTCTCGATGTATATAATCCCAACCTCCATCCAAACTCAAGTGTCGACATAGCCCTCCATTCTCCTCATAACCTAAATCGGATCCCCTGAAAGTCAATGTTATCCCGACATGAATTAATATTTGACAAATAGGATGCGTGAAATTCACGCACCAACTCGCCATACACGGGCTCTCGTATCTTAAACAGCCTCTCCCATTGGGGATCAGTGAACTTGTCCTCCTAAAACTATTTGAAAACTCCCTAGCCAAATCATTCTCCTCGAGAAATGCCCACCAAAACAAAATTTGAGTCAATAGTCCGATGAAGTAAATCATTGTAACGGCTTGACACACTTCCTCGACAAATACTCCCCACCCAACGATTGTGTCAATAATGTTTTCCGGGCGCTAGAAGATTGTCCCTAGTTCTCTTTACCCTTCTACTCATCTGAAACAGGAAATAAAATAAGTGGAGAGCAAATAAGTAACATTCGTAATGCAAAAGATGACACTAGCAGATCTTGACGGCGTCGTCAGAATACACCGACGCCGTCACCGACCTAATTTTGAATCCGACATTTGCGAGGAAAAGTCCAAGTTTTTAACCATAACCCTTGACCCAAACACCCTTGTTGCAAAAGAACAATGGCATAATGGCTAGGTGGTTTTGATCCCTAAGCCGTCAAGGCTTCTCGCAAGGTTAACCCCATATGATAACACTATTATTCGCCTAATATTAAGCCTAGTTAACAAGATTTCAAAGGTGAAATAGATCAAATTAGTTGGGGTTTTCGGATTGAAAAAGAGGGGAAAACAAAATTGAGCATGAATTAGGACAATTGAATAGACAAAGATCAACGTGTATTACTTACCTTGTGGATATTTACGTGGCAAAATAGTGAATTTGATGTGGGGAAATCGTGTTGGTGTGATGTGGGGCGGATAAAAAATATGTAGGGTAAAGAATGAAAGAGATGGGTGATGTATTTATCCGTCTGATCGGCTTAGCGACGCGCCACACTTTATATGTGACGGCCATGCCCGCTTTTTTGCAAAAGAAAATGGTTTTGTTAATCCGCCTGGATCAAAAGTCTGGTTACTATTTTTAACAAAGATTTTAGTTTTTATTTTAAGATCAATTTGGTTAATCCACCAATAATCTCCACGACGGTAGGTAATGCATATGTCAAATTGTCTTTCAATCGTGATCTTAGAAATTCTGAAGTATTGGAGGTGAGGGTTCTTTGTTCCAGGTTTAAAACCGAAAGACCTCTTCCTAACATTGGGAAGGTTGGGAAGTGACACGTGCACCATTCCAATGAATATGTTTCTAGGGAGCATGCGGGGAACGTTGAGACAGGAATTTAAGCAAGAATATGATTCTTTGATAGGGTTTGTTCTACTTAATGGAGAAGGTTCGGGAGTCATCCCAACGTGTCCCGGTATCACATACACCTTTTCTAGCTTTTTAGGTATATTGTTCTTTGCGATTTCTTCACGGATGTTCAACATGAAGTTGTCAGCTAGTCCTAAGAAGGTGTTGTGAGTTATCCGCATTTGAGCTTCGAGGTGTTTTATTTACTTTTCTTGCTTGTGGACAAATGTCAACATTATGTCCTCGAATTCATCTTGCCGAGACTTTCTTGGGAGCAAAAATTCCTTGACCGCGTTTACATGCTTAATAGCATGGGTAGTTACTCCCATTAACGCATTCACTTGTGCCTCTATATTCATAATTGCTTGTGCGTGGGAGGTTGGCCCGTTTTCCGGAACTATCAGAATTTCCCAACCTTCTTCTTCATATTGAGCCAGGTCCTCGATGACTTCCCAACATGCTTTATCAGTGAGGTCACTTAGCCTTCCTCCGGCGGCATAATCAATGGTCCGTTGAAGGGAGGGACTGACGTGATCATAGAAAAGTTGGACTTGGAGCCAAAGATCAATGCCGTGATGAGGGACTTTATGAAGTAAGTCCTTGAATCGAGTCCATGCTTCGTAGAGAGATTCACCTTGACGTTGTTGGAACATCAAGATATCATTCCTAAGCTTAGTGGTTCTCCCTGGTGGGAAAAATTGAGCAAGGAAGCGAGAGGTGAGATCATCCCAACTTGAGATGGAGCCATGGAAGTCGCCAAGCCAATTACTAGCTTGGTCCCGTAGAGAATTGGAAGAGACGCAGACGCGTGGTCTCCCGAGTAGTAGCATCAAGGTCGATGGAATCGACAATTTTAAGGAAATCCTTAAGATGTCGATTAGGATCTTCTAACGAAGTCCATGGAATGCACATCCGCTTTGCACCAACCGGATGGTGTCGATCGCAGGCCGTAGTTTGGGCTTGGTCGGAAGCTCAATGGTGTTCCTATATCCTAGGTGGCTTGGTCTCGAGTATTCACCAAGAGTACGGGCTCTTGGCGGGTCATTTGGTGGTGGGTTGATGAATGGTGGGTGGTTATCACCTTCCATGATGAAAAGTGATGAGGTTACGAACAAAGGTCACGAAGAAGGGGATAGGCTACGAGAAAGCTAAAAATGAGAAAATTTTACTTGATAGGAATCAGCAAAGAAACCTAAACGAGGTGGACTACTAACTAGCTATTCTATTCCCTACGTGACGCCAAAACTTGATAACGCCACACGCCGCTCGGGGTCAAAGGAACTTCCTTTTCTTCGAGCAAGTTTTATAACACCCCAGGCAAAGGAACCTAATCGTTGTAGTGTAGTATTAGGGTAAGCCACGGTATTGATATCGTTCTCTGGGGAATAGGAAGGCTAGTGAGAAGTTACTACGCTAAGGTTGGGGTTGAGAAAGATTATTTTTATCTTTTATATTTTTAAGGAAAGGAAATGTACGAATCTCGGGTTTGGATTTGGGGTTGGTATTTCACCGATTACTCTACTTATCTTATCTAATCGTGTATGTAGTCTATGTCTAATTATTGTGTGCTCGTATGATGGTTTAAAGATGTGTTTACTTAGGTTTTATTACTCCTTAATTATCTCCTATTGATGGTTGAATTGTCACGTCCTTATTCTTAATCGCGTTGTGTGTCTAAAGTCGTAGGGTATGCGTTTGTCCCTAACTCTTTGAACTTGCCAAAGGGTCTCGTCTACAAAAACCTCTAGAATTATAAACTCTAACTCTAAGGCACTCTTTGGATTGTTTAGCCTACAACTGCTCTAAGTGTTATAGTCCAAGGTTCACAAAGATTAATCAAGCATTAATTACACAATGAATGACCTATCGCATTACTAGATCATTAACAATTAAGATAAGCGACAACCAATCAATATTCAATAATTAAGTTTCATATTCCCTAAGCAAACACACAAGTAAATTAGCCGGACATGGAGAACATGCAAGCATACACACAACTAATTGAAGACATAATTGAATTAATGAAGTAAAACACTTATCTTGATGTAAGATAGGATTTGGAACCCTAAAATCTTGTACAAGATGCCTTGGTTCGGTTTAGGTTTTACTCCAAAAGACTACACACTAAAACTAAAAATTCGGATTCTATATATAAGATTACAATCGCTACGGCCACCTTATGATTTGTGACGCCGTCGGTCGCCGCCATTAGGGTTTCGTCTGGCTACGTTAGTCTTGCGACGGCGCCACCTTGTGCTTGTGACACCGTCCCTTCGCCTCGACGCCGTCGGATCAAATCTAGGCCGCCCGAGTTGCGACGGCCTACTCTTTTAAAGCCCGACACCGCCACTTGAAAATAAGCAATTTGGTCACCGAGCCGTCACGAAGTGCTCGACGGCGTCATAGCTTAGCAGATGACGCCGCCCCTTGTATTTCAAAGACTTGAGTGTCTCGATTCTTGACTTTGGCCATTTTCTTCAGATATCCGCGCCTTTTCGTCCAAATAAGTGTCATTCCAGAATTTGCCTTCAAGAGACCTAAAAAGTGAAAAGGAACGATATTAAGTAATAACGGATACAAAAGTGATCAAATAAGGGCTTAAACGACCCCTCAAAAAGGTACATTTTAAAACCTTATCAGTGTGTGAGCTCGTTCTAAGGAAAATGGGAATCATATAACGTATATTGAATCATTGTTGCACAATGTAAGCAAAAGTTTTAAATTTTGCCTAAAAATGGGGGTGTGAATAGTAATACGTAATTAATTCTTGATTCACGTTTATTAATAACTGGGGATTTTTACAGGATGTTACATAAACATTAAGTTTTTGAAACTTTCATAGCTTATCAACGTGAAGTTAAGAATTAACCAGGAAAGACCATTCAGACATTACGATCTGATAGTGGTGGGGAATACACGAGTCAAGAGTTTCTGGATCATCTTGTGGAATGTGGGATTGTCTCTCAATTCACGCCACCTTATGTACCACAACACAATGGTGTATCTAATAGGAGAAATTGAACTCTATTAGATATGTTTCATTCTATGATGAATCTGAGCAACTTGCCATTATCTTTCTGGCGATATGCTCTCGAGGGTGTTGCACGCATTCTCAATACGGTTCCAACAGAGAAGGTTAATAAGACTCCATACGAGTTATGGCGTGTGAAGACTCCCATGTTGTCTTATCTAAAAGTGTTGGAAAATAATAATAATAATAAATAAATAAATAAATAAAAATAAAAACCCTTTCCCACTAGGAAATATTGGTGATTTCACGATTCCCTAAAAACCTTAAAATCCTGATCATTTTTCTTCCCTCTCAACCGTTCCATTAGCGATCTTCTATTATTCTTGAGGAATCAATATAGTTTTTGGATTGTTTCTGTTCAGTTGTGGTGAGCGGTGATTAATTTCTAGGGTTTATATTATTTTGTTTTTTGCGATCATCCTAGGGTTCTGTTTATGCGATTCATTAATTAATGAGATATGTAAATTTAATTATCATCATGACATAGTTTGAAGGGCTTGCAATTCCAAAACCTAGCTATCTAGGGTTTTCCCATTTTCGTTTTAAGATATAGAGGTTTTTTCTTCGTGTTTTTCGGCTCGATAGTTTCTTTGGGTTAAGGTTTTGAGTGTGTTGAAAGACTTGGGAGAAAAGAACGTTGAGATTCTACGCTCAGTGGCTAGTCATTTGAAGAATATGGAGGGTAACAAAGTCGCGAGACATGGGGTTCCATTTATGCCAAAGAGAGATGCTAAGTTTGATTTGTCTAAGGGTGCGAATTCTACTCATGCTAGCAAGAATCTTGAGAATTCAGTCCATGTTGATGTGCCCAAGGGAGTAAACATACCCACACGTGTCACAGTGGATACGACCAAACCTAAAGGTAATGCTTTTAATTCTATGGATGTTGTTTTCAATACTACTAATGATTATGTTATGCCTACTCTTGCTACTTCGAATGTTGAAAGTGTTGTCGAGCCACAAAATTCCACTAACTAAGTCCAAACTGGGTTGAACACACCGAGTGTTCATGAACATTCTGAGCCTAATGTTGATCCCATTATGAAGCCGGTTTCATATGTGGGTGTTATGTCCAATGATCCTGTTAATACAAATAAACCATAAAAACGTTTATTAATATTTAGCGATCTCTTTGTGTTTTGTTGATAACAAATATAATGTTATCATAAGTAAAATTATAAGGATACATGTTATCTTTTGTAAAACATCTACACATAGTCATTTAATACAAATTGTTGTAATAATTCATTTGTTGTAATAGTTTATTAGGATGGGTAAAAACCACAACCCATGACCCATACCCATGGATTATATCCATAAACCATGGAGTTAACCCATACCCATTGTATAGATGCATTGCATCTATTAGATACATTGTATCTATTTAAATACCCATGGATCATAATCTAGGACCCATAACCCATGACCCATAACCCAAAAACCCATGGGCAAAGAGGAGCGTCCCACGGATCCCCAAGAATACACTGGACGGATCCCTCAAGTGAGGGATCCATGGGATCCGTGCAACAGTGGCAAGAATTTGCCTATAAATAAAGAGCCATTTCTTCACTTTTACTCACCCCTCTTCTTACAAACTCTCTCATATATTCTTACACTCTTCTAACAAAAGATCACTTGATCTAGAGAGTTGTTCTTCTTTCTTCTATTGTGATTCTCATATAGGTCCTTCTCTAAGGCAAGATCACGAGCATTCTACAAGTCATCCGAGTGCGGGTCGTTGATTGATTTGTTCCTCCACAAGATTTCTCAGAATAAGATCTTGTATTTCATATTTCACATATTTGTTGTGTTATAGCAGTGTTGGTTTGGTCCTCCGTGTTACGGACTCGGTATTTAGCTTTGTACCGGAAAAAGGTGTAAGCAACGTTGTGAAGGCTTCTCCGCCAAGTTGAAAGAGTTTGTTGACATAGTGCTTGAACTCTCAAGTAGGTGACTCGGGGAGTGGAGTAGGGCAAGGAAGGTGTCCTTGTAGTCGAACCACTATAAATCGGTTGTGTCATTTCTATCCTTTACTTTACTTACTTTACTTGCATTACTCTTAGATCTATACTTTCTCTTCATCCGTACAATTTCACATAACATCGAATCTAAAAGTTTTGGAAACTAACTTAAAATCGGCAAAACTATTCAACCCCCCTTCTTGTTTTCCACAATTGGCATCAAGAGCTAAGTTTATAAAAAGTTTTAAAGTAAACCGTATTTTAAAAACTTTTCGATCACTATGGGTTCTGAAAATTACAAGGAAGGGCAATCCATGCAACGACCTCCACTACTTGAAACTAACGGTTTTATATATTGGAAAAATAGATTCAAAACGTATATGAAGTCAAAAGATATTGATTTTTGGTACATCATTGTTGAAGGCGATTTTGAAGCCACTACAAAAGATGAAAATGGAACTTTAGTTAACACACCTCATGATAAACTCACCGATGATATTAAGAAAAAGCTTTCCAAAAATAGTGAAGCTAAAATGGTTTTATATAATGCTTTACCCAAAAAGGAATTCGAAAGAATTTCCATGCTTGAAACCTCTAAAGAAATTTGGAATTCTTTAGTTGTAACTCATCAAGGTAATCAACAAGTTAAAAACAATAAAATAGATTTATTTGTTCAACAATATGAACAATTTTCAATATCGGATGAGGATACTATAGATCATTCTTTTGCTAACTTTAATACTATAATTACATCTTTACAAGAACTTGATGAATCTTTCTCTAGTCGTAATCATGCTAGGAGATATCTAAGGGCACTTCCATCCAAGTGGAGATCTAAGGTGACGGCAATCGAAGAATCAAAATTGTCAATCCTCACCCTTGATGAACTCATAGGCAATTTAAAAGTCTATGAGCTTGTCCTCGCTAAAGATTCTGAAGCCTCAAAGGTGAAATAGAAGCACAAATCTCTTGCCCTTAAAGCCAAGAAGGTCTCAAGCGATGAAGAGAACTCCTCTTCGGATAGTGACGACGAGGAGTATGCCATGGCGGTAAGGGACTTCAAGAAGTTCTTTAGAAGAAAGGGAAGATACGTCAAACAACCATATGACGACAAGAAAGGATTCCGTAAAAGCAAAAAGGACGAAGGCAAGGATGATCGCTTGCTTTAAATGTGGGGACCCAAACCACTTTATTAGTAAGTGTCCCAAATGTGATGAACAAAAAGCATTCGTGAGCGGTTCATGGGGAATGAGCGAGGAGGAGGACGAAGAAATTTGTCTCATGGCAAATGACGAGGTATGTCACGAATACTATAGTAGCTCATCATTAGATGATGACTCATTGCATAATGAATATGATAAACTTTGCAAAATTAGTTTAAAGTAATCAACAAAACAAGTTTTGAAAAACCAAAATCAACGCTTAGAAAAGGAAGTCATTGAGTTAAAAGCAAAATTAAAACGTCTAGAAAAGGGGAAGATAGCAAGTGAGGAATGTGAACTTTGCGTTCAACTTCAAACACTTGTTGATCATCTAGACTCTAAGATTACTAGAATGAATATTAATACTCTAGATATGATATTAGATAGTGTTAAAACAAGAAACAACCAAAAAGGTTTAGGTTTTCAGCAACTTGATGCATCAACTAGTGAAAAAAAAGAAACACAATTCGTAAAAGCAATAGAAAAACAAACTATTGTAGTCACGGATCCCACAAAAAGGGAACCGACTAGTGTACAACCAGGGATCCGTGGGTCTACTGAAGCAAACAATAGTAAAAATATAGCTTCCTCATCTAGAACCGATTTTGTTATTGTTAATAAGAAGAAACTATGACAACTCGTAATTTTAGGTCATTTCTCAAATTTACTATTCATCTCAGAAATTTACTATTCATCATTTTACTATTCATCATTTTTGAAGTCGATTTGATATTTTGAAAGGGTATTTCAAAATTTTACTATTCACAAAACACTATGTGTGAAACAGCAAGTCTTTATTAACTTTGTGTCCTAATGAGATATTGTGGATGATCTCTTGGCTCTAGACTCAATAGTGCACATTTTTGGTTCCTATGCCGGAGACTAGGGAGAGGGTCTCCTTCTTTAATATCAACAATCTCTAAGAGAAAGTCAATAGATAATGTCGGTTCCCCGTGAGAATGAAACAAGCCCTTTTAAGAGGAACTTGAGTGGTTTGGGAAGTTGTAGTGTAGTGCGTCACTAGGTCCATGATGTCTTGTCTTCAATACCGATGTTACCTTAGTAAACACCAAGAGTATATGTATTGAACCCAGCACGCCCTAAGGTTGAATTATTGAGGCTATTTCTTTTCACCCTTTTCATATTCATTTCTTTTTCATTCTTCAACCCCTTCAGTGCTTACCGAGACTTCATAACTAGAACCTTGTTGGGTTTATTCCAGTACTAGCTCTGTCTCAGTCCGCACTCTTCCCATATCTCACTTTTCTCATTTTTTTCATCATACCTAAGGACTCTACTCTAACTAGTGGATTGTCCCTGGGTAGATCCCTCCAGCTCTGGCGGATCGTGGGAACGAATACCTAACCTAACCATCCTTATAACTCCATACATAAAGTAAAATGGTCGGTCTTTTGGTACAGTTCATTTCTTCCTTGAAACCAATTAAAAAATCATTTGGAAAAACAATCAAGGTACTTGTGATACGAGATCAAAGCATTTTGTACCTTAATAGTTTTGAACTTTTGATCATTTAGAAAACCTCCCCCTCAACATGTGCATATGATTTAGAAATTGTTTAGCACATGGAGGCAAGAGGACTTTGAAGTATTTTCTTTGATCACTATTTTCATAGAAAAAGCCATTTGATTTTCTTGGTAAATTCTCCCCCTCAATATGTGCGTAGGATATTTGAAATAATTTTATCACATAGAGGCAAGAGGTTTTTGAAGTACTTCCACGATTGCATTGCCATACAGAAAACCATTTAGAAAATCAATCAAGGTACCTTTTGATAAAACATTTCAATCTATGTACCTTGATAGTATATTTTCTTTTGAAATGCTCCCCCTCAATATGTGCTTCGAGATTCGAAAGTGTTTAGCACATATGAGAGAGCAGACTGCACAATTGAATCAAAACGATCACCTATTATCAAATTTCATTATTAAATCACAAATTCTCCCCCGATAAAAAAATATCAAACCCTTTGAGATTTTGGATCCCAAGTGATTTAATAAGGTTTAGAAAACATGGGAGAAAATGTGGCCAGGTTTAAATACTCATCTTGTTTTTTTGGATAAATCCTCCTCCTCAACATGTGCATTGTGTATTTGAAATCGTTTGGCACATGGAGGAAGGAGTGCCTATAAAGGACTAAAACCGATTCCATTAAAACAGATTTGAGATTTAAATCACGATCTCTCCCCCGATCAAAAATTTCAAACGTTTTGAGATTTGTGATCCCAATTGATTTAAATCAATTAAAAGATTTTAGGGGAAAGACGTGGCCTGATTTACTTTTGAAAGATGACTGATAGAGGACCAATTATAGACATTAAAGATTGTTAGTGTCGTATGATAGTTTTAAGAGATCTTTTAAGTAAAACAAAACAATTTCACAATCAAACAAGAACATAAAGAATTTCATTTTGAAAGATCATTGATTCTTGAAGAAAATCATACCATGACATAACATTAAATCTTTAGATCACCACATTATGTTGTACAAAACAGAACTTTTGTGAAGAAATATCGTTTGAAAATATTTAATTTGAAATCACTTAAAATTTGACAAAATAAAGTCCGGTTGATTTCAAAACTTTGAATCCGATTTATTTTCAAAACAATATTTTTCCATTTTTCAAAACAATATTATTCAAAAATTGTTTAAGAAATGGTACACTATTATCCTGCACAAAGATACGTTAGGTGGTTGAGAAGCTTCTGTTGTTGTTGTAGGGCTTGGAAGAAAAACCGTCTGCAGATGCAGTGAGACTTCTTACGTTGCAATTTAATGCCAACTGAGGTCAAGTTAAGCTCCGTTTCTTCATTTGCTGATGAAGAAAACCATCCACGATGCAATGAGACCTCTTACGTTGCATTTTTCATGCCAACTCTCCATAGAAGTCCAATTAAGCTCCGTTTCTTCATTTGTCAACACAAGATATAGTTACCCTTTCCTTTCGGCATCCAATCATCTTCAATTGTGGGATCCGGATCGGGAACATTCTTATACCAATATACCTGCATACGTTAGTGAACATACATACAGATATATGGTGGTCGACATCACCCAAACAACAATCACTAATTCAAGTCAATTCAACATATCAATCAGTTCATATAAGGTATGGGATTATGTGTTCATCAAACTCTAATCATCTAAACCTAACAATCATATCCTAGAAACCTAGTCCTTCAACATAGGCAATTATATTTTACAGATAAGCACGTAGCATGATTAAGAAAGTCCGTTAGATGATGTAAATTTGAAAAACATTCTCCCCCTCAATCAATGACTTATTTTCTGAAAAGATTAAAAGTGCTGAAGTCATTGATTGAGTTTTCAATTTTTACGAAAACTCAAACCGATTGATTTAATAGCAACTCATTTACCACCATTTTTAAAAACAACAAATATTTTCTCAAGAATTTTAGACGGAAAACATTTGTGTAGAACAATGATCTTTTGACGACATGCTTTCCTTGTTTTGTTTTAGGATAAGTGCACGAGATTTAAGAAAATTGTTTTAGCGCAACACTTTCCTTCCTTGAAAAGCGGGTTGCTATCTGAAATAATAGCAAACCATGGTTTAAGCGCGGGTCACAGTCTGAAGTAACTGCAAGCCATTAGATATGTGACATGTTTAGAAAAGAAATATTTACACCTTCTGCTCGAACTTCATCTATGGTCCCGTGACATTATTGAATGACATTTCTAAGACCTCAGATGTTATCGATACCAGAAGACATGTCTTGAGAAAGCATATTTTTTGTCTTTTCAAATTTTTCGATTTTTATGGGTTTTTGATGGTTTTATATTTTTCTATTTGGTTTTTGAAAAGTATTTACAATGATAGAGAAGATGATATAGTTTGAGAGAATGATGATACGAGTACCGAGATAAGGATATCGAACAACACATCGTAGAAGATAGAGTTCGTCATCTCTTAAACTTCCACCACCAAAGCTTCCGAGGCTCAAGAATAGAAGATAGAACATGAGCCTTTGAGAGAAAGAGACTTTGGAAGCTTCCCCCCAAACCGAAAATCCTTTAGCTGAGCAGATTCAAAGCTTTCTTTCAAGCTTCCAATAGCCAGGTGCACAAAGAAGCACACCATTATCATCGATCCCGCTGCTCCATTTTAAGAACGATAATCAAGGATCTCTATTCGGGGTAATATCATCAACAAGAACAACAACATATCATCCCACTCTTTAAATTTCTTCTCATATTTCATTACCACTGAAGACTGAAGCAGTCCATTCCAAAAGGTGTCACGAGAAAACTTCCCCCATGTAGTTGAATTGATGCAGTCAGTCTCTTAGACTAGAGTTCACGAACCCGAATACACATATAACCGAAGACAGATAAACTTATACCATCGAAGTAGCATATTAAGTCCAATAGCCAAAGAATAACCCCGATGTATACTTTTCTCTCCCCCTGAAGAAATTGTATGAAGCTCAAGAACCCAAAGTACCCGAATGTCCAAAGAGAGAAAAACCGATAACATTGAAGAAGCATGCCGAATCACTGATTATCTCTGCGGAGGACTATCTCTGCGGACGTCAACTCCGGAATAAGTGATTATATCTCTGAATCATCGATTAAGCGCCAAGTGAGACAATTGAGCATCCCAATGTACACAATCTCTCCCCGATGATTGTGATAACATCAAAATCATCACACACTTGTGTACCTCTTTATCTATAGAAAGTTTCTATTACATCACTTCCCACGTAGTTGGAATAATAACACTAAAAGCCTTGATGAGTAAAACCTTGAGATTCTCTCGGTCATGACATTTGTCTTCCCGGATATCTTCAATCACTTAGAAGAGTTAAGTTCATCAAGTTTACTCGCCATGAGTCAAACCTTGAGTTTCTCTGCGGTAATAACATTTGTCTTCTCGGATATCTTCAATCACTTAGAAGAATTAAGTTCATCAAGTTTATTCGCTTTGTCTTTAGATGTGTCTCCTTCCCCTGCGGTTTTGACACTTCGTAATCAAAGAACATCTTATCACCCAAATACTTGAAATCTTGTTGAGAAGAACATTAGAAATCTTGTGAGAATGAACTTGTCAAGAATGAATGAGCAAGTCTAATTAGGGATTAATTTTGACATTTCACTCTCCCCTAATTAGTGCTCTCCCTAAACCGACAACTGCTTGATAGCGGCCCATTAAGAAGAAGTCTTTAGATTGTTAAATGTAATTGCCTTTAGTCTTCTAACACGCAGCAGAAAGTGTAGAATGCATCAGACTCGACCTTCTTCAAGATTGTCCATTGGGAATAAATAGTTAACATCTTCAACTCACCAAAAGCATCCCAATTAACTTACATCTTGCAAATCCCCTTAACTGAAATCCTCCCAATCAAACAAGAACAGAAAGATGTTCATCAAGGAAATCAACAATCAGCCCCCACCGAACACACTAAATGGTAACACCAAACTACTAATCACATCAAACAAGAACAGAGAGATCGTTCGGAATCATCATGTTGATGTGTACGTGAAGCATTAACCGGAAACCCTTTGTCAATAAACTCACTAGTCCGTATGAAGATGTCAACCAATGGCTCTAAGAAGAAACTCCATGTAAAGATGACCCGATAAGAAGAAGCTCGGTTCTTACATGAGTTAGGAGCCGTATGACCATATATTCTCAGAAGTAACTCAACATGCAGAATTATCATACCTCTTCTCCCCCTCAAGAATTGCAGAAGAAGTTGTCATTCTTGACTAAATAAGTGAAATCATCCAAATATATTCCATTCACACTTCTCCCCCGCAAAATTAGCACAAGATGTCGCCATCGTCATTATAGTTGAGCAAGTGGAATAAGAAACCAATCAACAGTAGTTTGGTTCACTTGATGACTGAAGAGCGTGGAAAAAATATGAAGCATGTTGATGAGAATGGTCATTAATGAGAAGATTTCTCTTCTTTCGAAGATAATGCGCACTGAAACGTACACATTTCTTTTCTTTAGAGTACGAGGCATGAACTGTTGTGTTCATACGTCATAATGTTGAAGTACAAGGCCTGAACTGATGTGAACAGACGTCATAATCTCTCTCTTTTCAAATCTCTTAGCAAAACATGTAATCATCCCCATTATCATTCTGTAGGCTCTTTGTCGTGACAACTGATGGAGAAAACTCAATATGATGAATTTGATCCTGAAGTAAACTACCCCGAACTTGTGACTTAAACTTGCACATATGTAGCAAAGAGCGTGCCGATTTCCATTAGCATCTCTAAGTACTCTATGTACTCTATACTCTTCAACCAACCAACCATCAAGTATAAGACGACATTACCTCTTGAAAATCCACAATTGAATGTGACACTAAGCACTACAATGTAACTCCTTAAAGTGATAGTTATTTTGTAGTGGTAAGAGCCCAATTCCCCAAGTGGTAAAAGAAAAGGTAAAAGACACCCAAAATAACTAGATTTCCAAGTCTTCGTTTTTGATAATAAGCTCGAACAAGGATCATGAAGAATCTTCATCCAACCATCCCCGATACCTTCAGATACTAAGTACACTCGCCCGTGATATTTCACTTCAACCTCAAATAAATAATACTGAATTAACGCCGTTGACACATTTTGTTAAAAGCTCAAATCTAGCCTCCTTTGACCTTAAAAGTAAACTTTGATAATGGTTTCATCCCGACCATGGTTAAAAGCACATAACCCCGTAAAACCATGTAATAACCAAACTGCCATGACGAATATCCAAACACACATCCAATTCATGAAGTACACCCTTTTATCCCTTCTTTGAAGAAGAAACCATAGCACCAAAGATCGATAAGATCCCGAAATACACTTTCCTTTCTCCGTGATGAATCCATCAATACGGATTTTACAATTCTATAGTTTAAACCGAGAAATAGTTTCTTTCATGGATTTTACAAAACCAAGAATAAACCGTAAGAAAGATCCGAAATGCACTTTACTTTTACCGGATGTTTCCTTTGTCACGGGATTTTACAAGTCTATGATTTAAACCGAGAAATAGTTTCTTTCGCGGGATTTTAAAAAATCAAGACTAAACCGCAAACAACGTCAGCTTGAATGTGTTATGACAAATTTGGTTTCAGTGAATATCTGTTTTAGGGGAACATGCAGCAGTTCATCAGTGGTTCATTATCCAACATTAACAAAATCATCACCCATCCAGTAAGCACTTTGGTAAACACAACATTCTCAAATTCTGTCGGCAATTGCTGTGACCATATGGTGAAGTAAACCCGATATACCAAACTTGAACAAGAAGTAAAATTCGCCAGATTTGTTACTTAAACTTGTACTAATCCTTGTGAAAAAGAAACGGTGTACCCAATGTACAAAACCTCTTGACATTCTCAATCGAGTGAGACATCAAGTGATAGCTACGCTGGGTCAAGCGAGAAAGAATCACAAACGTAACTAAATAGCCAAGTCTTTATCACCCTCTATAAATGCCCAAACAAGTCATCTTCGCGGAATGGTAGAAAGAAAGAAGACGGAATAAGTAAACGCGCCCGAAATACCTTACTTCAAATCCAAATAAGAAATACCAAATATCAACAACCCCGAAGTCAACTTTGTTCAACCATCAAATCACGTCGTGACATAATATTATCTGTGAAAATGTATACCCCAAAGTATCAAATCGCACATCGCAACAAGTCAAATCTCATCATCATCCAATCTCTTTGTCGTACAAAATGTAAACTTGATCCAACATAATACCATATCATAATTCATTCAAAGTTCAGCCCACTTAAGATTAGCTCAACCGATATTAAAAGCCCAAGTGTTAAACATCCAACATCCAAGTTTGGTCTGATTCATGAGTGAAAACTCTTGAGACCCATGTTCAACGAATCCTATCCAACCCTTGATGTAACACGTGATTTGAATTCCAAATAATTCAATCATATTCGGTTATCTTAAGAAGAATATATAACGTGCGACACACAATCTCATATCAATCCTTCAATTGTACCACAATATAACATACCAAAAATTTCCTCTCACTTAAACAAAATAAGCATTGTGTCCACTTCATATTCGGTTATTAAACTGAAGCCCAAATCGCAGATTCAACACAAAGCCCACGAGATCATTAAGTATAGAGCCCAAGTCCATGTTATCAAAACCCGGTCCAACAAATACCTACCCGATCCATGACAAAACCGGTATTAATAATAGACATACCCTAAGATTTCTCATACCAACACTAAACCTAATCTCACATTTTCTCCGCCCCCCTCCTTACCAGTCAAAATAATCTGCAGCACTTAAACCTAATCAAAAACTCATATGCCCCCAAAATATCAAAGTACTCTCTCCAAATCACTACAATACCAAATATTTCACATAACAAAATTAGCTCTTCTTTTTCTTCAGGCGCATCTTCTCACAGCATCACAAGCCATGAGAATATGTTTAACATCACGAGTCAATTGACCTTGCCACAGGGATGGCTACGGTTATAACGCCACAGGGATGGCATGGACACGTAATTAAAGTCACAGGGATGGCAAGAATCGAGACCACTTCCAGGTAGGTTTTGTTGTGATTTTTTTTGCTTTTCGTTAATGAACGAATCAAAGAGATGAAAATAACAAACTTGTTATATTTTATTTCTTGAATGATTCGAATATCATTGAAGCTTGGCTTCGAAAATTTATCAATGATGATAGTGGTTCAAGAAAGAAAATCTTTTGAAAGATTGAAATAGAACCATTTCTGAGATTGAGTTGACTTTCTGTTTCTTGATTTGAGTTTTGAGGTTGTTTGTAGATGGGATTAAAGGTGAGTTAGGATAGATTTGGATTTGAAGTTGTTGGTGTTGGATTGATGTGTCGAATCTGAAAATACTTTAACTTTTCATCACGTTTCATAACAAAATAAAGCATGGACTGATGATGGTATCTTAACCAAAGGTCATGAGATGTGGTATTTGGTTTAGAACAAAGTCAACAAGTCGCTACTATGCAATAAAAGTCAAGTCGCTGTTAATGCATTTGAGTCAAGTAGCTACCATTTTTTTGCAAAGCAAATCGCTAACATTATTTTCAGCAAGTCGCTAACATTTTATCTTTTGTCAAGTCGCTACCACTTTCTGTAAACAACTCGCTAAGCCTTTAAAACCATACAAGTCGCTAAATAGCCAACAAGTTGCTACGACAAGTAAATACAAGTCGCTAGGTAGATTGACCCAACTCGCTACACAGGTTAGTGACAAGTCGCTAGCAGATTAGACCAACTCGCCAACAAGAATATTTGACCATTTTACTTTTTCCGGCGAGTATTCCGACCAAAAGAACCATTCAGCTTCAAAAACTCAGAAAACAGTCATAAGAATACCATTTTGACCCATGTTTGATCAAGAATATGACCATTTTTGACAAAACAAATATGACCAAATTTTAGACTTCACTTTTGGTACAAAATAAACATTACAGAAATACTGAATTGGACATGGACATGAGAAAAGACAGATTTTGTAAACATTGATGGACCATGAGATATTTTGACCAAAAGAATACATTAAATTGTCAAAAACAGTAATAAAAAAGTATCAAGAAAAATAACTTATCCGACCAAAAGAGATGCTAAAACAGTTTTTAAAACATGAAACGGAACCACTAAAAATCATCAAAACACAAAATCCTTGGCTCTGGTACCATTTGTAGGATCTTAATAATATTGTGTTGATGATTCGGGTGGTCGTGGATGATGAAAATACATGTTTGCCATAGTTAGAGAGAAAGAGATGAGAGGGAGTTTCTTGGTAGAGACTTGCTTCACAAAATGCAAGGTTAGATTAAATGAAAAGCTCCACCCCTTCCATCCATGGAAGGGGTATTTATAGTTACACAAGATACGTCCTCCTATCGGACTGTGGATCAGGCATACAGTGGGTAAAGACCCGTCCTTCCTCCATGGTGTTGCTCTAAACTAAACTACGCTACAAACTAACTAATTAACTACTAAACAACGTAAATAACTACAAGTCTACGAGCTAACTTATGCTAGATAATATTTGGGGTGACCGACACTTCACACTGGAATTTCCAATTCCTAACAAAATCAATGACCGAAGTTGTTGATTGAGTGATAGAGATTTTGACAAATGATAAGTCCAGATGATTTTCAAAATTAAGTCCGAGTTATTTTTAAAGCAATTTAGTTTTCATTAGATGACAAATATTTTTCAGAAGAATATTTAGAAGGAAAAATATTTGTGAGAAAACATTTGCCTTTTTGGCGAAAAACGTTCCTTATGAACTTTTGTTTTTAGGATCAGAGCAGGAGGTTTTAAAATAAGATTAAGCATGACTCTGTCTATTCTTTAAAAACGGGTTACTGCCTGAAATGACAATAAACCAATATTTGAAGCCCGGGTTACTGTCAGAGATGACAGTAAGCCATTTGATTGATTAAGGCATGTTTTGAAAAATATTTGAACTTCTGTTCGAACTTCATCTAAAGTCCCGTGCCATTATTGAATGACATTTCTAAGACCGTAGATGTTATTGATGCCAGAAGACATGCCTTGGAAAAACTATTTTTTGTATTTTCTGAATTTTTCAAATTTTTATGGATTTTCGAAGATTTTATATTTTTCTATTTTCTTTTTATTGGTTTTATATTTTGTATTTTACTTTTGGATAAAATATTTACAAAGAAGATAATTTAAGAAGATAAATGATAATTTAGTTTAAGAGGATGATGAAATGAGTACCGAGATAAGGATATTGTTCAGCACGTTGTAGAAGAAAGAAATCAACATCTCTTAAACTTTCACCACCAAAGCATTCGAGGCTTCTAAGAAAATCGTCTGAACATGAGCCTTCTCAATGTGAATCTTTGGTAGCTTCCCCCCAAACCGAAAATCTTCAAATTAGGACCATTTCCCCCCAGAAGATGAAGTGAAGCAAACAGTCTAATTGTATGAAGCTCAAGAACCCGATGAAGACGATAACAATGAAGTAACAAGTTAACACAGATCATCTCTGCGGTTATAAAACCCGGAATAAATGTGTTAGGTCACCATATTAGTAACACAAGCATCAATAGAAGAGATAGAGAAGAGATCGGATGAACAGACCACACAAACACACACGATATGACTATAAGAAATGTTATGCGTAAGGTGAGTGAATGAATTGAACAACCAACCCTCAAGTGAGGGTATTACAAAAGTATTTATAGGAGAGGGAGCTAGGGCAACACTCCTAGTCCCTTCCTTTTCTTATTGTACTTGGGCCAAGGCTTATGGGCCTTCTACATAAGCCTTAGCTTAATAACAAACATAAAGGCCTAATTAAGCTAATTTACATATTAATTACTAACACTTGAATTCTAGTTTAGGAGTGATTCCAACAATCTCCCCTAAGTGTTAGTGATTGATGATGTGAACGGTGAAGGTGTTGATGTAATAGTAGCTTTGACGCCTTCCCGACATTCTTCTTTCTTGTGAGAAGAATTGCCTTGATTCGAACAATCACCCCAAAGGTAGAGAAATTGTTTTGAAAATTTCGCTTTGACTTCATCATTTTCTTTGTTCTTTGTGATGGTAGTGATAGTATGTTGTTGTTGTTCGCATCGTGTCGCTTCGCTGCTCAAAGGTTCCACGCCTTTCTTCAACATGCTCACACGCCATTTAACGTTGGACTTCAAGATCGATGTAGTTCTCTTAGTCTTTAAACTTTGTAGATTCTTTGACTTGACGAAGAATCATCCCGACTTTGTGTTGCCTTTGAGAGAACTTGCATTAGTGATGATGTTGGTATGAGCATGTGAAGAATCAGACGATCATCCGCTCCGTAGCTTCCATAAGAGGAAAACATACACACGGTTAGTAATAAGCGGATTCCGCACTTACAAGTTTGAATTTCGAGGGTGTTAATAGATAGTGTGAAAACACATCTCTAATTCTCACAAAGGCCGTTTGTGACAACTCGCAATTTCAAGTCATTTCTCAAGTTTCACTATTTTAACATTTATCGTAAACTAGGTTTACGTGTTCCAAATTCGCGTAACCTTAATGGTTTAGCGGCGAATTCATGATCATACCATCACGGACATTTCATATGGACTAAGTTTAGTCTACATTTCATTAGCATCATTTGCATTATGATAGTTCATTCATGATTTTTCATTTCACATTAAACGCGTAAATTTTATATTAAATAAACGTTATCGCGTAAGTTATTATTTTGAACATTTAATCCGATACTTCCAAAAATGATCCCGATATATTTTATACTTACATTTAGTTTATAAAATAATATTTTGGGTTTACCTAGTGTTTTAAATTTATTTTGTATATAAATCGTTAAATTTATATTATTATTACACTTTTCTTAAAAACTACACGATAATTATTATATCACCCGATTTTTGCAAGAAGTGTATTTTACAATTTTATAACTACAATATACTTTACTTTGATCCATTAAAACTTATTTTAGTCCATACTACTCTAACTTCACAACTATATACAAGTTACAATATATCTTACTTAAATACATTTTTTTTCTTACAAATAATTATACACATTTATCTGTAATAAAAAAAAAAAAAAAAAGATATTTTGTTGAAAATCATCCCTAAAACCGCAACCATAGGGTATGCATTAAATGGGTTTGGTAATATTTTCACAAACTATATCTACACTCCATCTCATTATTTCACTTCATTTCAAACACAATAATTCAAGAAGTAGCCAAAGTTTTCTTTCCTTCTTATTCTCTCTAAAATCCGGCCCTCTTAGTGTTCCAAGAAGAGCTCATCCAAAAAGTTTCAAGATCAAGTTTAACACTCTAGATTACACTCTTATTAAGGTTTTGAAATAAAAACCTAGGGTGTTTAGGTTAATCCTTGTTCTAATCACCTCATCATAGTTTACTTGTAAGTATATCATTTACATTTTTCATTTTTCCTTATCATTTCATATTTATTTCTTCATATTTTGTGCAAGCATGCAAGACTTATGTTTAGTTATACCATTTTTACCATTGTTTTTAGAGTTTAATATATAAAAGTCATCCTATAATTATTCCCTTGTTATATATTGGTCTTGATGATGTTTAGGAACCCATGACACCCTAAGAAGGTGTATGGTAGGATTAGAATAGCTTTGGAGTTGATTTGAAGGGATTGAATAGGTTTAGTACGAGAAAACTATTTTCGACAAGTATATAAAGTGGTCTGATCTTATTTTGTTTTTCTGGAAAATCCGACAGTAGACATGAGTTTTGGCCCAGATAATTAGAAAATATACTTTAAAACTAATCAGGTCGCTTGAACGGATTAAAACGGAGTTATAACGAAGAAGTTATGAATTTTCAAGTTTGACGACTAAATATATATTTTCCAAATTTCAAGAAGGTGTTTTTGTTTTGGTACGAGTCAAAACGAGTCCTAAGTTTTACAAATTATTTCGACTTATCAAAATATATTAGTATACTTTGATACGGCTAAGGACGATAATACGTAGAAAACGGATTTGAAACGACTAAGATATACACGCTTTCATAAATTGTCAGAACTTTATTATTTTAGAAAACTATTTTGGAGAACAAAAGTGTTGGAGAACTAGTTTTGAGAACTAAAATATTGGAGAACTATTTTGGAGAACAAAAGTGTTGGAGAACTAGTTTTGGAGAACTAAAATATTGGAGAACTATTTTGAAAACAAAAGTGTTGGAGAACAAGTTTTGGAGAACTAAAAACTGAGAACTATTTTTGGAGAACTACTTTGAGAACTAAAGTTTGGAGAACCAAAACCATTTGGAGAACTAAAATATTTGAAGAGCTAAAAGATTTGGAGAACAAAATATTGGAGAACAAATGGAGTACATTTTCTTATAAAAGTTATAATTTCACAACAATTCATTAATAAACCATTGTAGGATGACATTTTGACGTAAATACTTGTAAAGTGATTTAAGAATGGTCAAGACGTCAAAAGAGTATTTTTCGACGATAAGTGTTATTTTTTCAAAACTCGCAAATGGTATAAATAACATACGAAATGCATGCATAACTTTACATCATAACTCATTACGTATCATATCATTCATAATAGGTCATTTTCGAGATTCACGCTATATTTCAGTGTATCCACTTTTGTCATCATAATCATTACAACAGGTGAGTTCATAGCCCCACTTTCTATTTCTTAATTGTTTTACAAACTCTTGGGGGAGATACATGCTATATTTTTAATCGAACACAAATGCTTTGAATCGTATGCTATAACCGAATGTTTTATTGTCACTAAGTATTTGCCATGTTCAAGTCCCTACATCATGAACCATTAGTCACTTGCGAGCGAGCGAATATTGTGAATAGGCCTATTGAATTAACACTCCCGCCTTATTGACCCGCTTAGGGGAAATCGAGCGCACTATATTTGAACCAAGAAGGTAAATTGGCAAGTTTACCTATTAGGGGGCGATGAAACGATGATTACCAATTTTATTGGTGCGATGTTTACGCTTTGGTGTCATGAACTTAGTGAAATAAATACGATTTTGTTTTCAACGATGAGTGTGAAACAATTTAACTCACACTACGATGATTGTGTTCAAACGAATTAATTAAACCTATGGATTTCACTCAACCTTTGTGTTGACCTTTTAAGCATGTTTTATCTCGTGTATCTAAGGCATACTTCATGGCATGCATGTGGACATATCATAGAGTCGCGGTGACGACGCTGCCTCACATGGGATTGATACACCTTAAAAACATCGCTTGACTTGTACTAAACTTATTTTCCGTGCATAGTAACTTTCATTTGGGACCTATACTTTGTAACTCGATTATTTTATTAAATCAAACGATGTATTTTCCAAACGACACTTTAGGTCGCTCAATATAATCGTGATTTGATGCTATGACAACAATCCCGTGAATTCCATTCCACCGCAAACATGTAATTTGGGGTGTGATGATTGGCATCGAGCTTCGTTATAGAGAACTAGGTTGCATCATTGACCCTAGACTATAACTACATTATCATAGCATCTCATCATTTCATCATAAGTGCATGTTCACCTCATGTACGATTTATACGCACATTTTCGAATTATTCACTTTCATTTCACATTGATTGTTACATGGATGCCTTTAAATGCCCATTCCATTATTTTTCTTCATACTCCAATGTCGAGAATGCCTTGTTATTCCCCATCAAAATTTCAACATCAATTGACTCATCACCGATAACGCCGAATGCCGAGATAAACCTTTAAGTAGACTAAGTCACTCACTCTTTGTTTCACCACTAACATGTCGAGTTACACTTTATTCACATTAAGTCACTAAACCACCATACATTTGAAGCACCTACAACACCTCATAACCCATCTTTTCGGAAACCGTCAATCATTTTGAAAAATAACCTGAAACTCATCATTTCTTATCACATCTCTTTGGAGCGTTTATTATTAACATCGGACTTTGCTACATCTCACCTTTCCTTTTATTTTGAAGAAGATATGGCGCCAAAGAAAGCTACACCTGAAATGACCCAAGCGGCTATTCAAAAGTTGGTAAGGGATAGCATAGCCGATGCTCTAAGGATTGAAAGGGAACGGTATTGCCGCCGCTGCCGAGGAGGCTGCCATCGCCAAGCCGCTAGAATTGAGAGGGAAGTCAAGTCGCTAGGCTTCTTCGCCAGCAGAAATGCAGGAGGGTCCGAGTCAAAAGTCGTCAGATAAGAACTTCAAAAGTGGAGATCCCACTAAGTTTAGAGGTACCAAGGAGCCACCGCCATGGTTCGATGGTTCGAGAAATGGAGTCCGTGTTTTGTTATGTAATTGCCCTGATGATAGTAAGGTCAAGTTTGCTACGAGTACACTACTTGATGGAGCGTTGTCGTGGTGGAACTCATATGCTCACCGATGGGAATGGAGAATGCTTTCAAGCTCACTGGGAGCAATTCAAAGGTTCGTAACAAAGAAGTTTTGTCCCGCACGGAGGTGAAGAAATTGGAGACCGAATTCTATGAGTTGGTAACTATTGGGTATGACATTGATACTACATTCAAGGTTTCAAGAATTGGCCGTGTTATGCCCATCTATGGTTTCGGATAATGAGAAGCTACTAGAGGCTTTCATCAAGGACTTCCCAAAATTATTCAAGGTGATGTAACTTCCTTTGATCCACAAACGATTGAGGAATCTATTCGAGTGTCTCAAAAGCTCATGGCCTGTAGTGAAGAGAGGTAAGTACACCAACACCAACCAAAACAACAACAACCCCAACAACCGCATCAACTACCACAATAACCAAAACAACAACAACAACGACGATAACCAACTCAACAACAACAAAAGGAAATGGAAAACGACCAAGGAGGTTATAACAACAACAACCAAAACCTCAACACTAACCATCATCAACAACAAAATAGAAGGCAAGAAGTCGGAATGGTTTATGCCACGCACCAATGGGAGGCGAGGTTATGCCGAACACACCCACTATGTAATCGATGTAATTTTCATCACGGGTCCTTGCTCGCCAAGTGCCACAAGTGCCAAAACCGGACATCTAGCTGTGGATTGTAAAGGTAAAGCCGTAGTCACTTGCTTCGGATGTGGGGAACAAGGACACTATCGGAATCAATGTCCTCAAAACCAAGGTCAACCAGTTGAAGGTGCTCATGGAATGCATACATGTTAGAGGAGGAGAAGCTCGTCATGGTCACAACAACGCTGAAGACTCAAGAAGTTCGAAACCAATGCCTTATTTCTCCTTATGTATTATGTCGCACTAAGTTTATGTTTTCCATCGTATCCGAATCTTTATAACTTAAGATGTACTAGTTTTGCTAAACCACTGTTGTAAAATATTCTCATCTATCGCACTTATTTTCTTCCGATTTGTTATAACTTATGAGAATTTTACTTTTTACTTTATCGACCAGCTTTAACGACACGGTTTAAATCTTTGTAAACATTGAGAGTTATAACAACTAAACCGAACGTCACATCATCGCTCCTTAATTATACATAGCCTAGCTAACTATGTCTAATTCGAGGATCATGTTATGTGGGAGCGCTTATTTATAAATCTTAGTGCAAGCAAAATCTTCACATATTCCAAAGTCAAAGTGTTGCTTATGAGAGATTCATCCGATATTTTCTTTACTATGATGTTCTATACACTCTCAATCATCGATAACCGTAACGACACTCTCTATGTCTTCTCCTCGTTATTCATCGCAAACTCAAAAATTGATAGACCATCACGAATCGAATTCGTGGACCGAATTCCTTTTTGATGGGCGAATGTGACAACTCGCAATTTCAAGTCATTTCTCAAGTTTCACTATTTCAACATTTATCGTAAACTAGGTTTACGTGTTCCAAATTCGCGTAACCTTAATGGTTTAGCGGCGAATTCATGATCATACCATCACAGACATTTCATATGGACTAAGTTTAGTCTACATTTCATTAGCATCATTTGCATTATGATAGTTCATTCATGATTTTTCATTTCACATTAAACGCGTAAATTTTATATTAAATAAACGTTATCGCGTAAGTTATTATTTTGAACATTTAATCCGATACTTCCAAAAATGATCCCGATATATTTTTATACTTACATTTAGTTTATAAAAATAATATTTTGGGTTTACCTAGTGTTTTAAATTTATTTTGTATATAAATCGTTAAATTTATATTATTACGACACTTTTCTTAAAAACTACACGATAATTATTATATCACTCAGATTTTTGCAAGAAGTGTATTTTTACAATTTTTATAACTACAATATACTTTACTTTGATCCATTAAAACTTATTTTTAGTCCATACTACTCTAACTTCACAACTATATACAAGTTACAATATATCTTACTTAAATACATTTTTTTTTCTTACAAATAATTATACACATTTATACAGAATAAATAAAAGAAAAAAAAGATATTTTGTTGAAAATCATCTCCTAAAACCGCAAACCATAGGGGTATGCATTAAATGGGTTTGGTAATATTTTCTTACAAACTATATCTACACTCCATCTCATTATTTCACTTCATTTCAAACACAATAATTCAAGAAGTAGCCAAAGTTTTTTTCCTTCTTATTCTCTCTAAAATCCGCCTCTTAGTGTTCCAAGAAGAGCTCATCCAAAAGTTTCAAGATCAAGTTTAACACTCTAGATTACACTCTTATTAAAGTTTTGAAATAAAACCTAGGGTGTTTAGGTTAATCCTTGTTCTAATCACCTCATCATAGTTTACTTGTAAGTATATCATTTACATTTTCATTTTTCCTTATCATTTCATATTTATTTCTTCATATTTTGTGCAAGCATGCAAGACTTATGTTTAGTTATACCATTTTTACCATTGTTTTTAGAGTTTAATATATAAAAGTCATCCTATAATTATTCCCTTGTTATATATTGGTCTTGATGATGTTTAGGAACCCATGACACCCTAAGAAGGTGTATGGTAGGATTAGAATAGCTTTGGAGTTGATTTGAAGGGATTGGAATAGGTTTAGTACGAGAAAAACTATTTTCGACAAGTATATAAAGTGGTCTGATCTTATTTTGTTTTTCTGGAAAATCCGACAGTAGACATGAGTTTTTGGCCTAGATAATTAGAAAATATACTTTAAAACGAATCCGCGGTCGCTTGAACGGATTAAAACGGAGTTATAACGAAGAAGTTATGAATTTTCAAGTTTGACGACTTAAATATATATTTTCCAAATTTCAAAGAAGGTGTTTTTGTTTTGGTACGAGTCAAAACGAGTCCTAAGCTTTACAAATTATTTCGACTTATCAAAATATATTAGTATACTTTGATACGGCTAAGGACGATAATACGAGAAAACGGATTTGAAACGACTAAGATATACACGCTTCATAAATTGTCAGTAACTTTATTATTTTAGAAAACTATTTTTGGAGAACAAAAGTGTTGGAGAACTAGTTTTGGAGAACTAAAATATTGGAGAACTATTTTTGGAGAACAAAAGTGTTGGAGAACTAGTTTTGGAGAACTAAAATATTGGAGAACTATTTTTGGAAAACAAAAGTGTTGGAGAACAAGTTTTGGAGAACTAAAATACTTGAGAACTATTTTTGGAGAACTACTTTTGGAGAACTAAAGTTTGGAGAACCAAAACCATTTGGAGAACTAAAATATTTGAAGAGCTAAAAGATTTGGAGAACAAAAATATTGGAGAACAAATGGAGTACATTTTCTTATAAAAGTTATAATTTCACAACATCATTAATAAACCATTGTAGGATGACATTTTGACGAATACTTGTAAAGTGATTTAAGAATGGTCAAGACGTCAAAAGAGTATTTTTCGACGATAAGTGTTATTTTTCAAAACTCGCAAATGGTATAAATAACATACTAAATGCATGCATAACTTTACATCATAACTCATTACGTATCATATCATTCATAATAGGTCATTTTCGAGATTCACGCTATATTTCAAAGGTATCCACTTTTGTCATCATAATCATTACAACAGTGAGTTCATAGCCCCACTTTCTATTTCTTAATTGTTTTACAAACTCTTGGGGAGATACATGCTATATTTTTAATCGAACACAAATGCTTTGAACTCGTATGCTATAACCGAATGTTTTATTGTCACTAAGTATTTGCCATGTTCAAGTCCCTACATCATGAACCATTAGTCACTTGCGAGTGAGCGAATATTGTGAATAGGCCTATTGAATTAACACTCCCGCCTTATTGACCCGCTTAGGGAAATCGAGCGACTATATTTGAACCAAGAAGGTAAATTGGCAAGTTTACCTATTAGGGCGGCGATGAAACGATGATTACCAATTTTTATTGGTGCGATGTTTACGCTTTGGTGTCATGAACTTAGTGAAATAAATACGATTTTGTTTTCAACGATGAGTGTGAAACAATTTAACTCACACTACGATGATTGTGTTCAAACGAATTAATTAAACCTATGGATTTCACTCAACCTTTGTGTTGACCTTTTTAAGCATGTTTTATGTAACACCCCGACCCGACAAGGGTAAAGATATCACAATACGGTTTCATATCGAACTTTAACTAATGTACAACAATGAAACCTTTACAAAATATCCAAAAGAAAACATAAATAACTAATCTTCCAAAATAAATCTAAAATCTCTATGGTCAAATCTTGCTCTCATCTCTACTCTCAACCCGGATCACCTATCCCATAAGCTCATCTCGAATGCTAAATACCGCCGCAGAAAAGAAAAGCGGCCGAGCTTACAAAGCCCAAAGGAATGATATAATGTAAACAAAAGCTAAACAAAACAAATATACTAATAACGAAAATAAAATGAAATAATGACGAGGATCTTTTAGGATTATGCGAAGCACAAATATACGTAAATCCAAACAACCACATAATAGTTTAGACATCACATAGCACATTAATGACACAAACACGAACACATCGTAACAACCAAACACATAACATATCAAATAACAGACACGATAAGCCAAACGGAAAGTCTCAAAACTAACGGAAACAGTTTTAGTAAATAAACATGGCATTCATACAAATCAATTAATCAACATTTAATACATCGAATGCAATATTGTAGCAATGAAATGGCGAGATAAGTCATGGCGTATATAATAGCTAAACCAGTTCTCGATCAAATCCTAACCTTAGCGTAGTTTTAATATGGCAGTCACATATACGTATGTATAATTAACCAATTGACAAGGTTTACAAATTTAATGAACCATCATACATGTTAACCTTCAAAACACTCAAATACACACTAGCACATTCATCTCATAGATCAACGATTCACGAACGATAACAAATCATAATATCGATATATGAATCATGTTTTAAACATATTAATCCTATCCTAGCATGACAACTAATAATCACTTAAACAAACACGTCATAAGCACATTCACTAACATATCATATCGTAATACATAATATAAACACTTGAAATACCGAATCATACATAATACTTAACACGTATGTAACAGATAAAGATTTAGTCAACTACCACGAGCCCGTAAACATATCGATAACATATCATAAGTAACCATTGTATTCGGAGGGTGACCTTAACACCTTATATAATATGAGGGAGACCTCAGTAACCAATGGAGTAGCTAACTCCTGAATTTGTGAAGACGCCAGACAATACACGACATCATTCACCGCATAAATCATATCGATAACAGATCGATCTAGGATGCATCCATATGCCCCTTCCTACATATTCACAAATATGCTTCACCATCCAGACGTGGCGTAACATCACTCTATCGCCTAGAGTCATATCGAGGTGCATCATCGATACGGACATGGAACCCCATGACTAGTGAAATATTTGGCTCGGGTGTCAAACTAACTCAGTCAAACAGATTGTCATAAATGACACAGATCATAATTCATCATAAAGGTCACAGATAACTTATCGATAACATCATATCATAAGGTTCATATTCGGATATTCGTAAGTCAAGTCATATCACGGTGGCATATCTTACATTCATAAGCGTAAGTTCATAATCGAAGTTCATAATCAACCATAGCAAAGTTCAACAGATGTGCATATCAAAATCTTCCTAACATAAGTTCACATCGATATTGCATAGTTCACTAGAACATAAGTTCGATAAGTAATGATCAAACATTCAAGAAAGGGTTCATAGCAATGGCATCGGGAATCCTAATAAGTGAAATAGAAAAGTTAACGGAAAGAACATCGTAAGGAACCTTTACCGAAAAGGTCGTAATATCTCGTACTTTAAAGCAAATGAGAGAAAAGCAACGAATGAGTGAATACGAAGATGTAACGTCGCTGCCTCCTCCAACAAATCTACACGGATTATGATTTATTTAATACTTATTAGTATCATTAATGTCATAACGGATTAATCTCATTTATACTTTTAGAGTTGTCAACGTATTCTTATTCTTAATGACGGACATAATTACAATGTTTTAGGGTTTTAATCATTAATTAACCAACCTCATGAGACCATGCATGCATTACTTTAATTCATGACACTTAGTTCTTACACCAAAGCATAACTCACGCATGCTTATAACACTTCTTAATACTAACTGGTTATACACTTAATCAACGGTTATTAATGACCTCAAGACTTACTATTTTCAATGAAATAACAAATTAGCACACACAGTTCAAACCCTAATCGACTCTCATTTGTGTTCTAGGGTTTTCCCACTCTTTTATATCATATTAATACGCATTTACTTTCCATGATACGTCCTTTAAAACTCATTACTTTAACCTAGATCGTATGAAAACATCCTTTCTTTCCTTGTTTTACCATGCACGCACACATACACATGCAAACACTTATCCATACTTGTGTCGACTCACACAACTTTTAAACTATTGTTTCAAACATGCATGCATGACATTGCTGAGACATGTTTATATGATAGTGACATACGCTAACACTAAAAAATATCCATATATTTATATTAGCATTCATCCAATCCATCAGACACATGCACCGGGTCATTCTTTAGTTTTCTTTGGTTTATGTGACAAAAGTTTTAGCCATCTCATTATGGTTATGTCGAGATACAAGAAAACCCACCTAAGTCATGTTTTAATATATTAGGAAGCATGCCAAAATGTGTTTACAAAATTAAATTGATGGACCAGCTCCATGCACTCTTATTCATATATATACACATCATTAGTTTAAATGACAAATTATCATTCACGTGACCATGTTTTAAAGTTATAATATCATGTGTGAGGTCCTAAACCCACGACCGAATATATTCACACAATCGAAAATAGGAGTGCATTAGATTGACACATAATACAAGTTTCCTCATGCTCATTACGTGGCAACAAATCAGTTTCGTTAGCTTTGGTTTAACCATTGTACACTACATGTATAAGTAAAAGAATCAAAAAGTGGAAGCACTCCTACCACCGTAATCTGTAATCCAAAAGGGAAGACAACGAGACCATGGAGGTTACCTTATTTTGACGTGCCAAGAAGGAAGAAAAACAAGATGAAAAGCAAGGTAAATCGACACCCTAGTGTGTCCTCAAGTCATGACAAGAATAAAGAATAATAAACCCGCTGATGCAACCAAGAAACCCTCGTACTAACCACGTGTTTTCAAGACCTAGAATCACCCTTGAACCCTTCTTTGGAGCCTCTTCAATTTAATGAAAGATGGAGGTGGAGAAACAATGTTTGCCGTGACTTTTGTGAAACTAGGGTTTCAATTTGATGTTTGTGTTTGTATTTATACTATATACCGATTGGTATAATGGGTGGGTTTTTGGTGTGGATCGGTTCACAAAAGAAAGACAAAGCCCGACTTGGCTTGATGGAAATCGGATCACCCAAAACTTAAATGAGACTCCTGGGTCTTTGGTTGTATACACGGATTACACAAAAACAAACGAGGCCCAATGATTTCCATTCGTGACTTATATTTTTCGTCGTACCAAAAGTCGATAGTTAAATATACACGTTAGGTTTTTCAACCAACTATAAGTTAGGTTTTAATTTCATTCAATGAGCGTTAATATATTTTACGATTTTATAAGTTTTAAATTGAGGGCAAAATAGTCTTTTCACTGCTTTTAGATTTTAGGGTTTTACAACTCTCCCTTCTAAAAGAAAATTTCGCCCTCGAAATTGAACAAGACGGAATAGAATAGAAACAAATCGGATTTCGTAATTTCTAGGAATATAACGAACGTTAATCTTATCTCGGAACAAATGGATTTCTTATCAGAATATTCAAACTCAAACTTATTCAGAAATTAAATCAATAGTCAAATACTTATAATAGATAATTATATACTTATCAAGTAATGGCGGAGAATAGATGAGACGCAGAAAATTAAACGACAAATTCTGACTTATTCAGATATCTAATGATGAGGACATCATATGCATAGACGAAATAAATCCTATCGGCCTCAATAGTCGCAGAAATATGTGGAGACATATAAGCTTAAGGTGGTCATAGCAATCTATAGGTTCGCATGATCATAACAACTTCGCTTCCAAACGCACAAAACTTATACGTAACAAATATCGACGAAAATCTCTCAATTGAGTACGTAATTTCAAACGAATACGAGGAGCACCAAATAATGATACAAGTTAAAGTCCATTCACACATCAATCACGTGCATTTCCCAGACGTCAGATACCTTCAATAAGTTCAGATTATATGATCTCGGTATTATTACGTTGATCAGGCGTCATAATACTTGCATAACATAACAAGTTCTTATTGTCACTATATTCGGTCTCGGGTCATGACAAACACATAACTAATATCAAAACATACCACATACAGATAACACTCAAATAGCAAGTAACATACTATAACAAACCAGATACACATGAGTATACCATCATGATGGTCATACTTCATCCAAGCGGTAATAACATCATGGAGAAAATAAATAGCGGACAAAACTTATGAGGACTAACGGAAACTTAACGACTCTAGCAGAAAGAAACAGCAGACAGGAACTGTACCTCCAAAATTTTGTTTTATTTCCATTAATCAAACAAAATTTGCAGAATCGTCTAAAGATGAACTTCCAAAACAAAACCTAAAAATCCCAGATTCAAACGTCAAAATGAAAACAAAAGGACTTAGCTCAAAATCAAACGCCGAAATTTCTCATAAGGAGGACAACTAATCATAAGTTTAAATTCCTATTCTTGTGTCGGATTAAACCTACCAAGAGTCAGAGATTCTAAATCCGAGTCCACCTCGTATTCTTCCTCATGACTTATTACCGACGATCCAGAAGAAAAGTCGAGATATACCGTAATGCTAAACGATAAAACTTCACGATTCACACCGAGTTCAACAAATCGTAGAAAAGCAATACATATCGTAATCACTTATCGAATATCAAACCGACTTGAAACGCATGACAAACGAATCGAGTGACATAAGTCGCGCCCAAATCATATGAAGTAGATGAATCTTCTCACCACCGGTTGAATCTTGTCTCCGTCTCTTGCGCCTTTGGTTGGTCCATCCAACTTCCTCCAACAAGATCCTAATGTCTCTAACAAAGACGGCAATGAGTGTGGCTTCGCTCACTAACCTCTCCACTCGTGGATCATGCGAAAGAACGCAGGTCGGCACCATCTTCTTTGGCTCCCGGGTAGTCTCCATCTAACGATCGACAAACGGACGAGCAAAAACAAAATAACAAAATTCGATGCGAACAAAGGAGGCCAATTCGGTGAAGGCAAAATGATATCAAGTCAAATCGAACGACCGTCAATAGGAATCGAAAAATATCCGAATGCACGGAAACCTAATGTCTACCCAATCCTCACGTGTCATAGCCTAAGCTCTAAGGGTCCTAAAACCTAGAGCTCGATACCATAAATTGTAACACCCCAACCGACAAGGGTAAAGATATCACAATACGGTTTCATATCGTAACTTTAACTAATGTACAATAGCGGAAACCTTTACAAAATATCCAAAAGAAAACATAAATAACTAATCTTCCAAAATAAATCTAAAATCTCTATGGTCAAATCTTGCTCTCATCTCTACTCTCAACCCGCATCGCCTATCCCATAAGCTCATCTCGAATGCAAACACCGCCGCAGAAAAGAAAGTCTTGGCCGAGCTTACAAAGCCCAAAGGAATGATATAATGAAACAAAAGCTAAACAAAACAAATATACGAATAACGAAAATAAAATGAAATAATGACGAGGGATCTTTTAGGATCACGGAAGCACAAATATACGTAAATCCAAACAACCACATAATAGTTTAGACATCACATAGCACATTAATGACACAAACACGAACACATCGTAACAACCAAACACATAACATATCAAATAACAGACACGATAAGCCAAACGGAAAGTCTCAAAACTAACGGAACAGGTTTTAGTAAATAAACATGGCATTCATACAAATCAATTAATCAACATTTAATACATCGAATGCAATATTGTAGCAATGAAATGGCGACAAGTCATGGCGCATATAATAGCTAAACCAGCTTCTCGGATCAAATCCTAACCTTAGCGTAGTTTTAATATGGCGTGTCACATATACGATGTATAATTAACCAATTGACAAGGTTTACAAATTTAGTGAACCATCATACATGTTAACCTTCAAAACACTCAAATACACACTAGCACATTCATCTCATAGATCAACGCATTCACGTAACGATAACAAATCATAATATCAGATATACGAATCATGTTTTAAACATATTAATCCTATCCTAGCATGACAACTAATAATCACTTAAACAAACACGTCATAAGCACATTCACTAACATATCATATCAGAATACATAATATAAACACTTGAAATACCGAATCATACATAATACTTAACACAGATGTAACAGATAAAGATTTAGTCAACTACCACGAGCCCAGAAACATATCAGATAACATATCATAAGTAACCATTGTATTCGGAGGGGTGACCTCGGAACACCTTATATAATATGAGGGGAGACCTCGGGTAACCAATGGAGTAGCTAACTCCCTGATTTGTGAAGACGCATTGTACACGACATCATTCACCGACAAATCATATCGATAACAGATCGATCTAGGATGCATCCATACGCCCCTTCCTACATATTCACAAATATGCTTCACCATCCGTAGACGCGTGGCGTAACATCACTCTCATCGCCCTAGAGTCATATCGAGGTGCATCAACGATACGGACATGAAACCCCATGACTAGTGAAATATTTCGCTCTGTGTCAAACTAACTCAAGTCAAGCAGATTGTCATAAATGACACAGATCATAATTCATCATAAAGGTCACAGATAACTTATCGATAACATCATATCATAAGGTTCATATTCGTATATTCGTAAGTCGAAGTCATATCACGGTGGCGTATCTTACATTCATAAGCGAAGTTCATAATCAAGTTCATAATCAACCATAGCAAAGTTCAACAGATGTGCATATCAAAATCTTCCTAACATAAGTTCACATCGGATATTGCATAGTTCACTAGAACATAAGTTCGTATAAGCAATGCATCAAACATTCAAGAAAGGGTTCATAGCAATGGCATCGGGAATCCTAATAAGTGAAATAGAAAAGCGAACGGAAAGAACATCGTAAGGAACCTTTACTGAAAAGGTCAGAATATCTGTACCTTAAAGCAAATGAGAGAAAAGCAACGAATGAGTGAATACGAAGATGTAACGTCGCGTCTCCTCCAACAAATCTACACGGATTATGATTTATTTAATACTTATTAGTATCATTAATGTCATAACGGATTAATCTCATTTATACTTTTAGAGTTGTCAACGTATTCTTATTCTTAATGACGGACATAATTACAATGTTTTAGGGTTTTAATCATTAATTAACCAACCTCATGAGACCATGCATGCATTACTTTAATTCATGACACTTAGTTCTTACACCAAAGCATAACTCACGATGCTTATAACACTTCTTAATACTAAATCGGTTATACACTTAATCAACGGTTATTAATGACCTCAAGACTTACTATTTTCAATGAAATAACAAATTAGCACACACAGCTCAAACCCTAATCGACTCTCATTTATGTTCTAGGTTTTCCCACTCTTTATATCATATTAATACGCATTTACTTTCCATGATACGTCCTTTAAAACTCATTACTTTAACCTAGATCGTATGAAAACATCCTTTCTTTCCTTGTTTTACCATGCACGCACACATACACATGCAAACACTTATCCATACTTGTGTCGACTCACACAACTTTTAAACTATTGTTTCAAACATGCATGCATGACATTGCTGAGACATGTTTATATGATAGTGACATACGCTAACACTAAAAAATATCCATATATTTATATTAGCATTCATCCAATCCATCAGACACATGCACCGGGTCATTCTTTAGTTTTCTTTGGTTTATGTGACAAAAGTTTTAGCCATCTCATTATGGTTATGTCGAGATACAAGAAAACCCACCTAAGTCATGTTTTAATATATTAGGAAGCATGCCAAAATGTGTTTACAAAATTAAATTCGATGGACCAGCTCCATGCACTCTTATTCATATATATATACACATCATTAGTTTAAATGACAAATTATCATTCACGTGACCATGTTTTAAAGTTATAATATCATGCGTGTGAGGTCCTAAACCCACGACCCGAATATATTCACACACTGAAAATAGGAGTGCATTAGATTGACACATAATACAAGTTTCCTCATGCTCATTACGTGGCAACAAATCAGGTTTCGTTAGCTTTGGTTTAACCATTGTACACGACATGTATAAGTAAAAGAATCAGGTGCAAAGTGGAAGCACTCCCACCACCGTAATCGTAATCCAAAAGGGAAGACAACGAGACCATGGAGGTTACCTTATTTTGACGTGCAAGAAGGAAGAAAACAAGATGAAAAGCAAGGTAAATCGACACCTAGTGTGTCCTCAAGTCACGACAAAGAATAAAGAATAATAAACCCGCGATGCAACCAAGAAACCCTCGACTAACCACGTGTTTTCAAAGAGCCTAGAATCACCCTTGAACCCTTCTTTTGGAGCCTCTTCAATTTAACAGAAAGATGGAGGTGGGAGAAACAATGTTTGCCGTGACTTTTGTGAAACTAGGGTTTCAATTTGATGTTTGTGTTTGTATTTATACTATATACCGATTGGTATAATGGGTGGGTTTTTGGTGTGGATCGGTTCACAAAAGAAAGACAAAGCCCGACTTGGCTTGATGGAAATCGGATCACCCAAAACTTAAATGAGACTCGGTCTTTGGTTGTATACACGGATTACACAAAACAAACGAGGCCCAATGATTTCCATTCGTGACTTATATTTTTCGTCGTACCAAAAGTCGATAGTTAAATATACACGTTAGGTTTTTCAACCAACTATAAGTTAGGTTTTAATTTCATTCAATGAGCGTTAATATATTTTACGTATTTTATAAGTTTTAAATTAGAGGGGCAAAATAGTCTTTTCACGCGTTTTAGATTTTAGGGTTTTACATTTTATCTCAGGTATCTAAGGCATACTTCATGGCATGCATGTGGACATATCATAGAGTCGCGGTGACGACGCGTCTCACATGGGATTGATACACCTTAAAAACATCGTTTGACTTGTACTAAACTTATTTTCCGTGCATAGTAACTTTCATTTGGGACCTATACTTTGTAACTCTGATTATTTTATTAAATCAAACGATGTATTTTCCAAACGACACTTTAGGTCGCTCAATATAACTGTGATTGTGATGCTATGACAACAATCCCTGTGAATTCCATTCATTGCAAAATGTGTAATTTGGGGTGTGACACCGCTCTCGAACCGAGTCCCACAAGTGAGATAACACGATGTACAAAGCACACCTCTGATTCAGATGAGTCGAGGTACACCAAGCATCACCTCACGACTATAGACCGTTTGAGACACACTAAGCGTAATCCACGGGAGTTACCAAGTGACCGCTTGTGGTCGTCATTTGATGTCGACCCGCGGAGTTTCCATTCAATCACCGAGGATCACATGTAGGAACCTCTCATAAATATTCTCGACAGATTGCTAAGATCATGAAGGACGATAAAATATCACTTATGTTCTTATTGTTGAACCATGTTTATAAAATGTCAAGTGTACCTAAGAGATCTTTTGATGAATCTCGTGGCTCTAGACTCAATAGTGTGCTTTGGTTTTCCCGAGCGGAGACTAGGAGAGGGTCTCCTTCTTTAATACCACCTATCTCTAAGAGAAAGCCGATAGTTTACATAGGGTTCCTGTGAGAATGAAACAAGCTCATTGAGAGAAACTTGAGTAGCTAAGAAGGTTTAGTGCATGCGCCACCGGGTTCATGACGACTTTTAATCTTCAATACCGTGTCATCACGTGACAACCAAGAGTATATGAATTGAACCCGTGTTATCACTCTAAGTTGAACAACTGGAGGGCTATTTATTTTCACCCTTTTCTTTGCTTTTCTTTTAATTCTTCAACTCCTTCTTTCTCCCGATTCTCATTTTCTTTTTATAATCATACCTAAGGACTTCTAAGTTCTAACTATTTGAGATGTCCTTGGGTAGATCCCTCTCGGCTCTGGCAGATCATGGAATGTTATTCCTAACCTTAGTCACCTTATAACCCATGACTAACCTATGTTGCCATAAACCATTTTCTTGAAAATCTCTCAAAGTGGTTATGATTGAAAACATTTTGTACCACCGTAAGAGTTTGATCATTTGCGTAAATACCCTCCATACGTGCTTAAGTGTTTAGACGCAATCGCACGGTGAGAGAAGAGTGCGCACTTTTGAATTGATCGACTCAAGATAGACAATTCTTCGAGGACACGGTTACGTTGCATAGTTAAAGAGTTACATTGTCGACTTTAAGGTGACAACTAGCTCTAATAACTACCTTGAAGGTGTGGACAAACCTCGAAAGGTTGTCAAACCCACAAAGTTCATGTCTATCAAGAGCTTCTCGAATAGGTACAATTTACTTGGATAAGTCTTTGGAAGACAAATCTTTTCAATGTATGACTATTCAGATCCCGTCAATTCATGGGTTAAGTCTTTTCACACGACGATTCAATAGCAAATCAACATATTTCTTATCACAATAATTTTCTCCCCCTCAAAATGGCATATAAATGTTTTTTTTGATAACGTTTTGATATTAAATATGACCATTTCGAGTTTTGTGGGAAGATTATCACGAAGAACAATTTTGTGAACAAAGTTTTTTTAGCAAATACTCCCCCTCAACAAGTAATACTAACTTTTGAGGTTTTGAAAACGTAAGGGGAAGTACTTGTTCTTTTGAGCAAAACCTTTAAAAATGAAAGGTTTGATAGGTTTTACTCAAAAGTAAGAAGCTTTCGCTCCTTTTATAAGGATTGTGGCACTGAAGCGTACCACGGGGTCCTTTCATTACAAGAACGGGTTGTACACTGTTATTTGTGCACAAGCCATTGTCAATATAAAATCACACATCCAAAATAATATGAAATAGAAGCATTTTAAGGGGTACCAGGAAGTCCATCAATCTTTCCAAGAATACGATCAAGGCGTTGATAGCCGGTGAGAGAAATCCTGGGACGACCACCTACAAAGCTCTCAAAGGTGTTCGAATCGGTCCCTTCAGCACAACCTTTCATCAATCCCGGTGATGATCCTCGCACATCTCGTCTTTCCCGAGAGTTCCATTGCTTTTGAGACCCAATGCCTTCATATATCGCTTTAACCTATAAGCCAAGCCATCCCTGACCTTCTTCAATGTATGATCCCCAAACTTGTGAAGATCTCAACACGCCATCAAGCGGTTTCGTTGTAGTTCACTACGGTAAACTACGCCGAATGGTTTCTTGGCGAGTGTATGTGGAAGATGGTTGATGTCGAAGTTCTAGTCGCGGTCCGTGAAGTTGACACGGTCCGATAGGATTCAACAGCAAGTTGTAAATCTTCTACACGTTCCTGGATCGCTATGCTTCTGATGAAGATAAGTAAGGACTTGATGTATTCATGTTGAATTTCAGTTGAGAATTGTCTCATTCGTCCCTGTACTTTTGCAAGATATAGATCTTCAATGTCGTTGAGAGACAAGTTCTGAAAGTCCGCTTCACAGAATTCATAGTCCCTTTCGTCTTGTCTTTTGACCACGATGGTCTTGAGAAAGGTGTAATCCCATTTAGACGAAAGAGTGACATGCTTAATAGCAACGATCCCTTTAGTATTGTGCACTTCATGTTGAGACTTTCAAACCGGCGACTTTTGTAGTAGATTCGCTCGCTGCCCCGCCAATGGTGAATCCCGCACAATGCATCGATGTCATCTTGCTCCACATCGTTAGAAAACATGTGAGTAGCCTTTTCTTCGATGGCTATGCGGTTGGAGTATATGGTCACGGAACGGAAGTGTAAGTGATGTGGCGATTTTCTTGAACCATCGCTACCGTAGAAGGAATTCCAAATCATTGTTGAAGAAGTATCGAAATGAAATCGAGGTTGATCCGGTTGCCAATCGTTGGTAGAGGTTTAGACCATCGGTGTAGTATGGAGCTTTGTCTCTTCTGGAGAAGTCGATGTTTGCTTGTGGTTGAGCCAATCAATGTTGTTAGACATGGCTCGTGCTATGTTTTCAAGGTGATACTCAACTTCAATAGCACTTTCAGAGCTGTCTTTGAGTAGTTTAAAGGCTTCATTCTTGATTCGTTTCAACTATGATTTCGTCATCTTCGTCACCCGAAACTTGTCTTGAAGTATTTTAGCATGCTCCAATGTTCGACCTTCTATCGCATCTTGACCTTCCGGTGGGTAGGGAGTAGAATCAACAAGATTAGAGAACCAGTCAAATTCAGTGTCATCCTCGTCTAGCCATGATACGACGTCAGTCATTGGCATCTTCTTCTTCTTTTTCTTTGGCTTAGAGGAGGATTCTGGTTTCTTAGCCGTGTCGGGAGAGGTAGGTTGTTGTTGGGGCTCGTGGACTTCCTCATCGTCACCACCAAGATACTCAAGTGATCACCGGTTTTGTCGGCCTGGGTGGTAACTCGAGTCCCGAGGTTTGTCCGTAGAAGAGCGAGGAGGAGATCGCCTTGGTGGTGAAGTCCTTGAGGTGGTGGTGGCATAGATGATGTTTCTCCGCATCGCTTTGGACGCTTAGGCTCATCATTCTTATCCTTATCCTTGTCTTCATCGCTCTTGGACGCTTAGGCCTTTGAGCTTCTTCTCCGCATCTCGATTTGAGTTGGTATTCAAAGAATGCTTCAAACAATTTACCTTCGAAGAAGTAAATGTTGCAGATCGCTTCGACATTTGAGATACCACCGAAACCAATTCAAAGATTCGAGAATATTATGGGATCAACTGGATTGATGTTTACTTGCATAGGTGTTGATCTCATAGTTTGCTTGGCCAAATGCAATAGATTCGGATAGAGTTGTTTGGTGTACATTTCTCTTGTCATACCAGGAACAGTGTCGAGAAGAAACTTGTGAGTATATTCTCTTGCCGTCTTCTCCATTTCCTTTTGGAAATCTCCTTTGATAAACTTCTGGATTTGTTCCCTTTCTGTCAACAACTCTTTTATCCCGTCTTGAAGAAAGTTGATTATGTCAGCGAGTTGATTTAGCTTTTTGTTGGTTACATCCTTCTTCCGTACTTGCTTGACAGCTTTAACAATTCTTGTCTTTGCCCGAGATATCCAAGAGTCTGTTGGCTTCTTTATAGATTTGGATGTGGATCTGATTGTTCCTTTGGATGGTGGGGGTGAAGAGTGAGAAGATGAATCAGATGATGAGGAGTCGTGAGGTGATTCAGGGTCCTTAGGAGGTTCAGAAGTTTCCTCCTTAGATCGAGTAGGACTGCCAAGAAGATAATCATCATAACTCACTTTGTTATCTTGTCCAGATTTAGCCTTTACTTCACTGAATCCGAGCCTCTTCCTCTCGCTTTGGCTTGAGTCGCACCTCTTCATCACCCTTTTCTTTCTCGGACTTTTCTTTTCGTGTTCCTCAAAGTCATAAGCAATAGAATCCTCCACGCGCTTTTGTTGTTGCTCAAGAGTGGTGGCACCAATTTCCTTATCGGGTTGATTAACCGCATCAGAATTGGTGTAGATTGACACCACCACTTGACCCTCCGGGGCCTCGTGATTTGTTCCCTGCTCAAACTCTTTTGCTTTGTGTTGGAGTCTAATGATTTTGAACTTGTTCCCGTAGTCGCTGTCTAGTGGCTCTTCATCCGAGCTTTCTTCTTCATGCTCACCATCGAGTCTTCCCTTTGCCTTGGTCGCTTTTTGACCGGGAGGTTCACTACTATTGGAGTGACATCGATTGCAGTTTGAGTAGGTGACCTCCTCGTCGATTCGGTTTCATCGAGCTTTCATCCACTAGCTTTCTTTGTGGTTCAAACTTGGGAATGGGAATAGAACAACTTCTTTAGAGGAACTTTCCTTTGAGTGGAGGTTTCCTCTTTGGGAACTTTCGTTGACTCTCGCTTATAACACTTCTGATCGCTTCTTCTCGGTTTTCCTCGAAGGTGTACCAATGGACTTTTCATCGAGAAACCTACTTTGCCTTCTTCAACCGCTACCGATATCGCTTGTACGAGTACGCTTGTTTGATATCATCGGTTATAAGGTGATCCGGCAAAGATCGCACCTTGTTTCTTTGTTGTAGAGTCCTTAATCGATCGAGAGTGTGGGCTCATACAACATGGAGTGTTGTTTAGGGTCATCGAGTCTAAAGGAATATCGTGATTATACCCAGAGCTCGTTGGATCAAGATTTGGTATATCCGACATACGGATTTTGGTGCCAAGCTTTTAAGGAATGACATCATGTCGTCCCATATCGAGCTTCAACTTCAATGTGTTTGTTGTTGACCAAAGCCCAAAAGATCTCGCAGTTCCAGGAGCTTGGGATGCTCATAGCCACCGCCATGTCCGTAAATAGATTTGGTGATGATGATGTAGAGAGTTCTCCATGGTCGAGGAATATTCTTAAGATCCACGATGAATGCTTAGAGATTACTCTCAGTAACTTCATCATAACCAATTTCGATCATGAATTGTAGAATGTCTCTTGCTTGGTGCGGCATTGTATTCGCTTGGTTCGATGACGTGGATGAGAAGAATAGCTCTTAAGTCTGCTGGTGTGATGGTGACTTGTTTGTCATTGGCGCCACATCACAAAGATTTTGTCCTTTGATCTTTTGCATTGTATTCCGTAATCGATGAATGTAGATCTCGTGCAATCGTAGCATAATTAGTGAGCATGTTTTGATAAGGATGATTCTTGAGAATATCCACAAGAATTAAGCAAGAAGACTCGAGCGGTGAGGATATCAAAATCAACACAAGGTTGTTGTTTCCTATCTTCATCGGATAGCCATTAGGAAAGATATCGCATGGTGAGAACATTGATTGCATCCACATTCGCATTTGAGCGCCCATGTCGTGATCTCGAAGATATTTAGCCAAAAGAACCAACATATCGAAAGACATTATGTTAGTCAATGATGGTTTTATTGTTTAATTATTGAATGTGATATGTCGATGATTGTTACGAGTCCAATGTCACTTGTTTGTCCAATAGTCCAATGACGTCGTGATAAGTTTCGTGAGTTGATTAACTTTAAGTTTTAAAGTCCATGTTTTCACTTGTTTTTCACAACTTGTTAAACATTTAAGCTTATAGTGACATTATTGGTTTCGTATGCTATGATTTATTTATTTACAAGTTTGCACGCAGAATAATTCATAATTAAGGTTAAACAAGGCTTAGCGAGAAATTGCAAGCTTATGCGTAAACAGAGCGATATACGCCAGAACGCAAGCTTATGCGTGGGTTCTTGACTTACGCGTAAGAGATATTACGCGAGGAAAAGGGAACCTTATGCGAGAGCTTACGCCAGAAGCGTATATAAACCTTACGCGTAAGGCTTACTCGAAGAGTTAACCTTATGCGTAGAGGTCATCACACGCATATCCTTCACGGGATACGCGTAGTCCCTTATGTAGAACCCACGCGTAATAGTTACGGGTAAGATTGCTCTTCACGATAACATTCTACGACAAGGTAATCCTTATGCGTAGTTTGCTAGAAACCTTGATTCTAAATTTTCAAACATAGAAGACCTGAAATAAATTCATCATAACACAATCATTAACATCTACATTCAATCACCATCAGATCATATCATGAACAAACATATAACAGTTACGCGTAAGAACACTTATGCGTAAACCTAAACCCTAAGGTTCAATTTTTACGAGTAAGTAATCAAGCCATAGAAATTGCACCAAAATGATTCTGGGAGGTCTAAGAAGCCTTATGAGTAGTTCTATCCAAGTTTTAACATCAGAATTTAAGTGAATCAAAAATACCCAAATGCGTATGAACTTCAACCCTAGTTTCTAATTAAAGATCAATTAGTGTTTCTGGGTTGGTTCTGAGCCTAGATATCATCAATTCGCCATAAGAACAACATCACTCAACTATCTTTTTAACCAAAAACGTTCTCATTAGAAAATACCCAATTTCACGCATAAACCCTAATTCACAATATCACTCAATTCGTGTATCTGGGTGTGTTTTTATGATCAAAATAGTTTCAACGATGTTATATAAACGTTTTGACACTATCGTTTTCACCATAAACACCCTCACTTGATTAGGTGTTCATACGCTTATGCGTAGAACACCAAATCATTCATAAGTGAGAATCTAACCGTTAGTTTTTAATATAAATCAAAACCTTTGTTTACAAACACGTTTAGATTATGAAACCACTTACAAAATGAAGATCAAGCAAGCGGATTGAGAGATAGATTGTTAGGCGTAGGATTAAGTTTGGTGAAATATTAAATGAAGTGAATTTAATGAATTAGGTGGAGAGTTTTATTAAAAATAACTTTAAGATTTTGACGCTTTAGTCCTTCCGACTTTTCCATTTTCATCCTATGCCTTTAACTTCCATTTTGGTTACCAAACGAAGGATTTTTGAAAGAATTTGACGACACTCCCCTCGACTTAAGAAATAATGAAAGTTTATAAATTTTAGTCCGAGGAGTGTCGAGAACCGTAAATGTGACCACCATTATTAAAGAAACAACCGGATAAGATAACATGCAAGTACAAGGTTTTATGAAACCGAATATTTGTTTTCTCCCCTCAACACTTGATCAAAAATCTGAATTTTGAAAGATTAGAGTGTTGACGGAAGATTTGTACTTGCCATGTTAAAAGAAATATAGATAGAAGAATATTTTTGTTGTTTTAAGCGATTTTATAATTTTGTATTTTGTTTTTGAAAAATATTTACAAAAGAGATTTTGGTGTTTGTTGGTTTTAAGAATGTTTTAAGAGTTCATCCATTTCTCTCGAGTCAACACCGCATACCAATTTGGTGGACCAACTCACTAAACCTAGCAGTGAGCTAAGGCTTTGGTGAGGAGATCTCGCCAATTGGTATTCGCATACCACAAAGTATAATTCAATAGTACCCTATTCCACGTGGTCCTTAATGAAATGATATCAAGATCGATGTGCTTAGATTTGAATGTTGAAGCGAGTTGCATGAGATCGTAATAGCACTCCGATTGTCGCAAAGACATTGGGATTTTGTCAAACACGTAACCATAGTCTTTGAGTTATGTTGTTATCCAATGACTTGAGCACAACATGCCGACATGGCTACATATTCCTTCGCTGAGGAGAGCGATGTACAATCTGCTTCTTCGATTGCCATGACACCGTTTATCACCAAGAAATTGTAGGTCTCTCAAGTACTTTTCCGTGAGTCTAAGCATCTGCGTGATCGTCTGAAAAAAGCTATTAGTTCAAAACCGAATCCTTCGGATACCGGATCCCCAAGTTAATGGTTCCCTTGATGTATCGGAGGATTCTTTTAGCCTCGAGAGGTGGGTTTCATTGGTCTCGATCGATAACGGAGCAAAGATATATGACAAACACAATATCAGGCCTACTTGCTGTTAGATACATGAGAGACCCAATAATACTACGGTATTTGGTAGGGTCCACCAATTTCCCATGTAAATCAGCATCTAGTTTCTTGGTATGAGCCATTGGTGTAGCATAGGTGTCACAGTTTTGCATTCCAAATTTGTTTAACAATTCAAGGGCATATTTGGACTGACTTAAGAAAATACCATGGGGTGATTGATGAACTTGCATTCCTAGAAAGAATGTGAGTTCACCCATCATTGACATTTCAAAATGTTTTGTCATTAATTTTGCAAAAGCATTTGAGTGTTTTAAATGTGTTGACCCAAAAATGATGTCATCCACATAGATTTGAATGATTAAGATGTGAGCCCCGTGATATTGTATGAAAAGTGTAGGATCGACCGAACCTTTGGTGAATTTATTGGCAATGAGGAAGGATGATAACTTATCGTACCACGCCCGAGGAGCTTGTTTGAGACCATACAGAGCTTTGTTCAGTTTGTAGACATGGTTCGGGAACTCGGGATCAACGAATCCTTCTGGCTGGCTGACATAAACCGTTTCTTTTCGGTTGCCCATTCGTAAAAGCGCTTTGACGTCCATTTGAAAGACCGTTATGTTCATATGAGCCGCGAACGCGAGAAAAATCGAACAACCTCAAGACGAGCAACCGAGCTAATGATTCTTCAAAGTCAATACCTCTTCCCGTTTATAACCCTTAGCCACCGACGTGACTTGTTTACGACACGTTCCTTCAAAGATCCAATTTGTTTTTCCAAATCCATTTGAGACCAATGACGAGACCCTCGTTGGTCTTTCAACCGATTCCCATACTTCAAGACGCTTGAATTGGTTGAGTTCTTCTTGCATGGATTCAATCCGGTTGTCTTTTGTCATTAAGCGTCTTTAATGTTTTTAGGCTCGTTGGCGACAATGAGGCATAAATGCAATGTTCACCATCCGTGTGAAGACGTTGTCTTGTAACGTTCGTTGATTCGGGTTGCCAATAATGTTCTCTAGAGGATGGTCTTTTGTCCAACGATGTGTAGAGGTTGATGTTGGTATACATTGTACGATTTTGAGGATTCAAATGGTTTGTTGATGATTCCGCGACATCGTGCGCAGTTTCATTGGAAAACGGGTTAAAGAACGCATTTGGATCAAAATCGCAGTGGGGTATTTCATTAAGAACATCGCAATGTTTAAGCGTCGTTAGAAGCGTTTGTTCAACTGTTGTTGTAGAGTCAATCGGTGGTGCTTCTTCAACAAGAGTTGTTGTAGCAGTGTATCGTATAAGAGTATGATCGGGTTGAGCAACGGAAACAGTGGATACACCGAGCACGCTCATCAATGTCATCACTAAACAACGAGCAAATAGCATTTCCATTTGTTGACGAGTAAGTCGGGGCTTGGTTCGGTGATGATGGGGTGTGAGGAAGTTTAAACGGTTGTGACCGGGTTCCAAGTCGTTATGCTCGAAGCCATTTTCGTAAGTTCATCAAACTTAGCATGAATCGCTTCCATAACCCGCTTTGTACGACGATTCGGATCCGAAACCCTTAGAATTTTCACAATATCCTATAAAGACTCAATGTCACCTTTGGCTTTGAGCTTTCCAAAGTCATCACGATCATTATTTGGGTAGCAAAGGATCCAAATACATGAAAGTGTTTGAGATTTGGTTTATGGTTGTGGATAAGCTCAAAAGGTGTTTTGTTGTGGCGCTTAGTAATCATTGAACGATTTTAAGTATAGCATGCGCTGATACGACACGCCCACAAGTAACTGGAAGTTTAGCATTGATTAACATTGTTCTTGCAGCCCACTAACGCACGGTTTCGTCTTTCAACAACTCCGTTTTATTCTCGTGTACGTGCAATAGATGTCGATGCTCAATTCCCACTTTCTCATAAAAATCTCAAGAGTTTGGTTTACAAATTCAGCCTTTGTCTGCTCGATTTGGCGGACGGTGTTCCGGAGTGAACTTGAATTTTTGTGAGAAAGGTGATGATCATCTCGTGGAGCTTGATCTTTACTTCAAGAAAGTAGACCCAAGTCCATCGTGAGTAGTCATCGACAATTACCAAGATGTAGCGTTTGCCATTAATCGCTTGCACGCGCGATCGGGCCACACAAATCCATGTGAAGAAGATGAAGCACATCGAGAGTCGTGTTCACTTTTGAAAGAAAATGAGCATGAGTGCTTTTTCCTTGTTCACAGTCGAGCACGGTGATCTTTAGAATAGGAATCTCGGAGACCTTCAACAAGTTTGTGTCGAGCAAGGTTGGTGATGGTTTGAAAGTTTAAATGTGAGAGACGACGGTGCCATTGCCGGATTTTGTTGATGTTGCCTTTGAAAGTGAGATGATGGGAGATGAAGCAACCATGTCTTGCATTGAGATTGTGTATAGACTAGAATTGCGAGAGCCGACATTAGATTGTTTCCTTGTAGATCACGAATGAAACACGTTTTCTCCCTAAAAGCAACTTCCAAATCTCCATCACGAATTGACCGACCGAAAGGAGATTGTGACCGAGGCCTTCCACATAATAAACCCGCTAATTTTGATATTTCCATTGATATAATCTCCGCCGCCCATGATAGCTGCAAGTGATCATTCCCGAATCTGACGGTGCCAATGAACTTTGCAATAAAGTTTGATAATAGTTTAAGATTGCCTCGTCATGTGCCGGGAACATCCGCTATCAACAATCCAAAGGATGATCAGACACTGCATTACACACATACGACACGGATGGAATAGAAGTAGATGTGGAACCCGAAGTGTTAGAGGGTTCAAGCGATTATAGTAGAAATACACACATAAATGATTTTAGGCATCCATTTAAATCTTAGTGTATCAGATTATGTATCCATTTCGCCATCTCCAACTAGTCTTAGCTTTAGTCTTAGTGAATGCACTAGGTGGTACTACATTCTTGGAGGTGATCTTGGAGCTACAGGGACATCAATGCGTTTCTTAGAATCTAAAGGGGCGGTTTACCAAGCACGGACTTAGAAGTATTAGTGGGCCTAGAGGTATTCCGATTCTTAGGATTCCTTAAAAGAGACAAGATAGCTCTAGCAACACATTTGTCATGACAATCGAAGCATACTTTTACGACAAATAACACAAGAAGCTTTAGACCGAATATCAAAAGTACTTAAAGGTTTAGCATTCGTTACAACACTTTGTCCATTACATTTGCCGACGCAATATCTAAAGTGGGTGCAACTTGAGTCTTATTCAAAATCCTAGGGTGTTCTTCTACTTGAGATTCTTTATTGATCGTTTATTAGGTCGCAACTTCCTATTCTTCCTTGTATTGCTCCTAGGTCGTGAAGTGCGGACGTTGGGAAAAGAGGCAACTATTCTGCTTTTAGTAGAGGAAACACATTAGTATCTTGTGTTTTGTCAAGAGGCATCTTTGGGTTCATGTTTGCTAAGTGTTACAGGTGCAATTTTCTTAATGATGCTAGGCTGAACTTGTTCATACTTTCCTAACATTTCCCTTAACTGAATGACAATGTGCACCAAATCTTGATTTTCAGAACGAAGATTTCCAGAAAAATTCATGACTTCTTGTTACCCTTGATTATTTTTATTAGAAGTGATGGTCATTCACATTTAGGAACTTTGTAACGTGTGTTAGATATCATGATAGAATAGTCAACGGGCTCGTGGATTGGGCTAAGCTAATTGGGCATTAGTTAAGTTAAGCTAGCCTTGTCTAGTTCGTGTAACCCAAGCCCAATCCAAGTCCATCTCAAGGCCCATGGCCAAGCCTTAGGGCATCATCTCTCTTATTATAAATACCCTCAAGTATGTCATTTGAGGGGTGTGCTTGAGTGTGTGTGTGTGTGTTTTCCTTTGAAGCAATATAACATATTATTGTTTTCATCTTTCTTCTCTCTACCTCTCTAAACATATACACGAATTTATACATCAAGTCACCATGTTCTATTCTTAATCTTTCTTATCTACGTTTGTGTTTGTATAACATGGGTGTTTGAGGTAAAGGTTGTTATTGTGATAAGGTATATGTGATAAAGGGGTATAACAATTGGTATCAATCGCCTAACAATGGTTTAGGAGTGTTTGTGTTTGTTTTGAAGGGTTATGTGTATAAGCTCACGTTTTACATATTTGAAACGCTTAAAGCTTTCATTTTTTCACCAAAAAATTCAAGATTCTTGTGGTTTAAGGTTTATTTGGTGTTAAAGTTTTAGTTTTTCGCAAAAGTTTCAAGCTTTACGGGTTTAGATACGCTTTTAAACTCGTATTTGGTTCATTGGTCATTTCTACTGTAACTTTTCTAAGCACTTTGGGTGAAAAAGTCAACATTTTGTGTTATTGGAGTGTTTTAAGGATATCCGTGCGAGCGAGATCATTTGAATCGTTGGAAATTTCTTACAGTAGAAGTCAAAAGTCAAAACCCTAGTTTTCTACTCGTAACTTTTCTAAGCACTTTGGGTGAAAAAGGTTAACACTTTTGTGTTATTTGAGTGTTTTAAGGCTATCGTGCAAGAGAAATTGGTTGAATCTTTGGAAACTTTTACTAGTAGGTCAAACCCTAGTTCTACTCGTAAGAAAGTTAACTACTCATAACTTTCTACTCATAACTTTTGGTGAAGAATCTTCAAGTTATAACGGTTACTCGCTTGCCTCACTTGGATAAGTGTGTGGAACACCGACTTGTGGATATCCCTTACGCCGTGGCGGTGTAAAGGATTTTGGTTCTTAACCATAGTTTACGATAAGCTAAAAGCTTACGAGTAACTCTCACGCATAACTTCACAATTACGCGTAAGGTTTACGAGTAACTTTTGTCTACGATAAGCTTAAGGTTACGCGTAAGATACTTTCTACGATAAGATCCCACGCCTAAGGAATCCTACGCCTAAGCTTCCTACGATAAGATCCTACTCAGTAACCACATCCTACTCAGTAATCACATCCTACCGTAACCATATCCTACTCGTAACCATATCCTACTCGTAACTTCTTTGGTCTACGCCAAGCTCTTTCTCGCCTAAGGTTAAAAAAAAAAAAAAAAAAAAATTTAAATTTTGAGAAGACTAAACGCTCAATTTTTACGAGATTCAAATTTTGGTTTTACTTGAAAATTTTGGTCAAAATTCAAATTTTGGGCCTAAATTCAAATTTTTCGGTCAAATTTGGCGTCAAAATTGTCATAACTCAAATTTTCATACGACCTTAGAATTGATTTTTATAGTGAATTTCAAATTTTGGGTAAATTTTTAAGAACCGAGTTTACTGAGCACGACTTTCGGAAAAACCTCAACCGAGCTTAATCTTCATCAACCACAACTCCTTTATCGTTGAATCGATCCTACATCAACTTTATCATCACATACATTCATTAATGGCAATCGACAAAGATCGTCTCAAAACCGCTTTCACAAATGCTATTCTTTGGATTCGCCAATACATGGTTTTCGTAGTTTATCTGTGATTTGCTCAACCATCTATGCATATGAGTCAAGAAGGACACATGGTTGATGTTATTGGAATCGAGATGCAATATGCGAGCGAGATGTTGGACATCAAGGGGTCGATTGTGAATCGAATATGGGATATCAAAATGGAATAAGCTGTTTTATGACTTGGTTTAGAATGCTACCTCCGAACCTCAAAGCCAAGATTCGTGGTATCGCGGTTCAACATGCTACCTCCGAACCTCAAGTATGTGGTGTTGTTAGCAAAGAAAGAAAAATTGGGCATAGAGTTGATCACGAGGAATACAATTTACGTATCCGGGACGGGCAGAGAAAGCAAATGACAATGCAAGCTCTTGTCTTCTGATCAACGGCGAGACACAACATCAAGTGCTACTTTTGATACACCTCCGGTCTATGACACAGATTCACTCAATGAGGTACCAAATTATAGTAATGTTGCTAATCGGTTTACTCATGATGAACGACGATTACGTGACATCGGCACCTACTTATGATACATACCGGACAATCCGAGTTGTAGCAATACGAACTCGAAACTCGGATGTGAATCCTAATGGAGGATGTGTGGCACAAAATCTCGCGATCGATGAGGAAACTCGTGCTTATTTTGAATCATTAATCAATCAATGTGGCATTGAAGTTGAGAAAGTAAGAACGGTCAATCGCGAGGTTAAGGCCGCGAATAAAAATTGACCGTGAGCTTGAGAGTTACAAGGAGCACGCCAAAGCCTATGAATTTCATACAAACAAACTTTCGAATTAGAAATTGGTTATCGAGATTACATTTTAAGAGAAAACAATTGCAACTCAAGCACGATACACTTGATGTGAATTTGAACTTGAAAATAAAAACTTTAAACAAGGAAATTTCGATCTAAATGACCAACTTTCTAAACAAAAAGCATTTTCGATCTTGAAAAGAGAAGAAACAGGTTGATTGTTGATTTTTCAAAACGAGAAGATTCTCTTCTTGATGAAATTCGGATAAAGCGAAACTATCAAAAATTGGATAATTTGCTTCTTACAACGGGTCATTCCGCTAAAACAAACAAGATGCTTTCTAATCAAGCAAATCCGATTTTTCACACTTCACATAAAATGGCTCTTGGTAACCCACCTCCTTCGTTCCTCAAGAAAGCTCAGAAAGAACTGAATGTGTTGAACAATGGAAAACCTTTGCATGAACCTATAATTGTGCATGATTCTCTTGAAACATTGGAACTATCCGAGGAGAGTAGATCTAAATGAAACAAAACATCCGGAAATCAAACCGATTGATTATAACAAATGGAACCAAATTAATGTTCTTCCTTTTGTTTCTCAAAAGGACAATCAAAGTTTTCCACCACACAAAGTGTTTCAAACAAAGTGTCAACACCGGTTTCAAAATCGGTTTCAAAACCGGTTGTTGTCTCCAATTCTCTTTCGAACATTGAACAAATGTCTTTAAACAATCCTTTTAACACAAGTGAAGCGCCAAGTATTTTGGAAAATGTGAAAACGAGAATTGCAGATCTTCAAGAGACCGTTAAAACTAAAACCAATATTAGAACAAACATCGGTTTAATAGTTTTGATAATGAATGTAAAAGTTTTTGAAACTCAAATTTCCCTCAATTTGAATAACATCAACTCAAGGGTAATTCATTTTGAACAAGCCTTTTGAAAGAAACAAGTGACTTTGTCAAGGACCATAAACCTGGTAAAGCAAGCTAATGAAAGTGTTGAACACATCAAAGTTTTGGAAAAGTTAAATGACTCTCTCTCCAAGATGTTCGACCATCGATATTATGTCCATCATTTTGCAAACATATTACATTGAAGATCATGAAAGACTCAGGATGAGACCTCCAAATTGTTTCAAAATATGAAAAGCTCTTGTGAAACTTGAAAAGAAAATGTGTCATATTTTAAACAACTTGATCGAAAACCGAGGAATGCAAGTATGACAAACCGTCGTATGAGCGTGCCTACAATGACATGAAAGCGAAAAATGATCTTTTGAGGGCTCATTTGGAAAGTCAAAAGAAAAGCGTGGAAGCGTGATTAAAAACCATTGATCATGGAGAAAGCAAATGTTCCCAAACAAGTTTCAAAACTAAAATGTCTGCTTTTGCCTCCTCCAAAAGTCAATGAGAAACATGATTTGTCAAAAGCAATCACCCACAGTCCCCGCCTATTAAAAAGAGAATTATCAAAAGTTTTGAAAAAGGAAAAGCAATTCTTTGAAACACCAAAAGTGATTACACCGGCATGTCTAAGACTAGTACACGGAATGTGACCAAAAATCCAGCTTAAAGAATCATTGGTTCTAACAACATGGTCAACAATCTATATCTAGAAGAAGCTAGGAAAAAGGCATGACTCAAAAGATGGAATTCTAGGTACAACATCTAGGGTGATGAATTCTACACGATTTCAAGGCAATCGCTAGTAGTAGTAAACCATTACCTAGGAACACTCTACAAAAGACTAGGATTGGCTTGCATCTAAGAGTAGTTAAGAAAAGACAATGCTATACCCTTAGAAAACAACACTAGAATTCTAAGTCTCTTTCGAACAAGAATCAATTTACAAAAGACTGTAGTGACAAAGTTAAAGTCATTGTTTTAAACAAGAATATTGAATTTATGCGTACTACATGTAAAAATGTGTCTTTTCACTAATCATGATGCATGTGCCTCACTATATCTCAAGAAAGATAATTCTCGTGCCAAGGCACAATCCACTAAGACACCAAATAGAAACAAACCCGTTGACAAGATGAACATCAAAGGAAACCTAATAGGTGGATCTCTTTAGGACGTAGTTTTTCCAAAATGAGTCTTCATTGCATCGATAAGAAAACAACTCCTCGATCTTACCTTAGGTGGATACCCACGGGCAAAGTTTTCAACAAAATAGGTCTTAGGTGGATTCCCACAGGAAAGACTTTTGATAATTGCTCCAACACAGATAATAGTGAAACTCATCAAGTTAAGGAAGTCAAAACCACTACAACCGTTGATAGTGATCACCCTCGCCGTGAGGAAACATGTACTTCTAACACTGTTATTTGTGAAAATTCTTCTTCTGTGGATGCAGGTACTTGTAAAAGTGTTGAAGGTTCTTATACCCCGTGTGGTAAAGAAGAATTTTATGCCAATTTCGCATGTGGAAATCCTTTTCTAGTTCCACTCTTAACTCCACTTTTACTTGTCCCAACTTAATTTCTCTTTCTTCAAATCTTCTTTGTAAATATTTTTGAAAATCCAAATACAAAATTTGAAAAACCAACAAAATTAAAATACAAAAATAGAAAATTTCAAAAAATTCAAAAACAATATAAAATCAAAAATCCAAAAATATTCTTCTACGACATGTCTCTCGTATAATCGATATTCTGTACGTTTCTAGAAATGTCATTCAACAATGATACGGGCATGTACAGATGCTTGAGCGAGAGTGCTTTAAATTGTTTTCTATAACATGTCGTTTCTCAAAATTTCTTCATAAAATGGCTTTCGTATACTTCAGTACGAAACCCGGACTTCATATAATGGCTTCGAACACATCGATTCGGGACCAGCGCTTCAAAGAAAGGAAAGTGCTTATCAAAATCAAAGGTTTTAAATATTTTTCAAGCACTATTCCTAAAAACAATGGCTTGTAAGTATTTCCGCTTGCAACCCGATCTTTAAAGAAAGAAAAGTGCTACGTAAAATCGATTTTCATAAATATCGAGCACTTATCCTAAAACAAATGAAGATAATTTTTCTCTAAATATCTTCAAAAGATTTTCAAAATCTTCTTTTCATCTTGCGTACCTGATGTGCTCCGGTTGGTGCAAGTTTTAAAAATTTATAATCACGAATTAACCGTATAACCTTTTAACACATACGAGCAAGTATACTCGTCCGCAATAGTAACGTTTTGGTAAGTCGAGATCGTCCCAAGGGATTTTTGTTTTGAAATAGATTTTATTAAAAAGTTTCTAACAAGAAAGCTTGTCAAGGCTCTCTCGAATAAGTGTTCTAGTGAAAATCTGAATCAATAATAAAAATATATACTTGTGTGAAGTCTCATAATCAATCATAGATAATGTTCATAAAGGTTTGGCGTATACTCTTATTATGATGCACAAATCATAAGCAAATGATTCCCCAACCATGGTATTTGTTTGTAAAAATCATTCTAAGAACAAAAACATTTAGGTAATCCTTTGGTCCTTATCCCAATGATTATCCTATAAAAATTCCATTTGTTTGCAACATGCTCTCATTAAATTTGTTCTTACGAATCTTTCGACCCTTCGTGATGAAAAGCGTTTCTAGTCTTGTTTTAATAAGCAAAACATGGTGGATGTCAATCACCATATCCCCATACTAGTTTGTCACAACACTTTTGGAATAAAACACAAGAGAAATCCTTTCGGTCCTTTTTCTTAAAACATGTTTTATTGACAAATCAATCCAAGACTAGTATTTTCCAACAAACTCATTTAAACAAGATCATATATACATGCATCACATTTTGAGAACATTATTATGATTAATCACATTCCAACACACAAGTATAACACAAACTACTCCATGAAAATAATCATATCTAAACACAAGTCATAACAAAGTAATTCAAACAATTCAAGAGAATAGATTTCCATAACAAAGTTCATAGAATACCTAATCTTTGTGATTACAAGAATTAGAAATCGTGGAATGTAGCAACCACGCGCCTCCAATCACCTAGGATCACCGCACAACTCAAACTACGAAACAATGGACAAGAATGGTTCCTTCCTTGCTTACGGGCGTTTTCCGGTAACTACCAAGCTTTTGGGTTGAAATAATTGAGTAAGTATTAGTTTTGGTGTAAACTAATACTCTATTTGTTGTGTCACACTTAGTATACAAGTACTAGGACCTTTAAATAGCCAAAGCACTTGCTTAATCGCCCAAAAACGTTCTCTCAAGTTAATATCAAGAAATGATCGGACTCTAATGATTATGGGGAGTTAAGACAACAATAAATGCGAATTGTGTAAGCTGCGGTGTAAACCGGATCGGTTTCTCGTCGACCGAATCGGTCTGACTTTGACCATTAGCCGGTAGGATCGGTTGCGGGTTGCGACCGAACGGTGGGTTTTGCTCCTTTGACTTTTCTTGACTTTTCCCTTTACGCCGTTCTTTGCTTACGTTAATGATTTCCAAAGCCAAACTTGTTCTTTCCTTGCGTAGATGCTTGAAATCACTACGCTTCCATATCATTGAGTCCACAAGCTTCCAATCTCAACTTCCTTCCTTAAGGCGCCCAAATGTGCATAAAACTTCATTTCTCCAATATTCGCGATACACGGCTACATATACATACACAAGACGCATATTTGCACTTTTGCAATAGTTATGAGTAAATATAGCGAATATCATGCACAAACCGACAATAACGCTACTAAAAACATGTTCATTTTAGGCGTTATCAAATTCCCCACACTTAAGCTCTACTCAGCCTCGAGTAGGTCAAACATTGCAAAGATTGATTTCAATGGTCCATAACACCATGTTTGAGAAAATGTAACAATTACCATAAAAGATAATTATTATTTTGCTTATAATATGAGAAAATCTTCTAAAATGAACCAAACACTATAGATAACATAACTAGGATACCTCACAAGTGGCTTTAAGATTTCACTCAACACTCATATATTGGTGGGTATATCACTCAATGCCTAGTCATGATCAATGCTTTTACCATAAGCTTGTACAAGTATCAAAACAAAGAAAATAAATTCATCAAAGAGGTCTTTTATTCGGGTTATAACGATAAAGCTATGGGTTCATAATAGGTATGGATAAGGCATGGGATAGTTTATGAAATTGGTTTAAAATAAAATAAAATCAAGTCCAAACCTCCATGGTGCTAGTCATCATACAAACCACAATCCAGAAAAATGATTATTACTCCTCTTCTCATATCGATTATCAAATATATTTATATCACGTCTTAGCACATTGGCTGTCGATAACTCAAACATACTTCATCTTCCTTCATCTTCATAATAATATAGCACATTGGCTATATTGTCAATTTTTTTTTTTTTTTTTTTTTTTTTTTTTTTTTTTTTTTTAACATAGCTCCTTCATCATGTATCACAACTCCCCACACCGTATAAGCATACACCACAAAAATACAAATAGAAGTATGCATCCTTAGTCTTTGTCGAAATGGCACATATGAATGACAAAGTGTAACTAACTCATAATCATCAAAACAATCCAATCATTCCAAACAACTAGCAACAAACCATTAGACTTGATAAGGGTTGGCTAAGGTTTAAAGGTGTAAAATATTTTTGTATTTTTTGGATTTATCACAAATGAAAAGGAATGGCTCGGAAGGTGTAACTAGGGTATCTAGTGCTAAAATGAGCACTAACAAAATGGGTCCATGTGGGTGGTTAACTAACCGATGTGGTCACTAATATATCATTAGATGTAAAATGGAAGGCCATTTGGGTATTCCTAAAATGCCTCTTATCACTTGAAAATATTTAGATCACTCGAAAGTGATTTTAACCGTAATGCATAACTAGTACAAGTTCTAGAATCGACATAATCACCTAAGCACTCATAGCAAATATAAAACAAAAGATGTTTCATACAAAAGAAACCTCACAAAATGTGGGAAAAAGGCTATTATGCATGCTAGAAAATGCTATCGAATCCAAAATGAATTATTTAGGTAATTTGGTTCAAATCTAAAAATTTTCAAAAACCTCCTTTTACCATTGAAATCCCAAATTATGTATTTTAATTATCAATAATGCGCGAAAACCATTAGACCATCAAGGCTAATTTCTTCTAATCACTTGTATCCAAAAGTTATCTAAAAAAAAAAAAAATGCGTATCATTTTCCTATTTTCTTCCTCCCCATACTTAAGTTTTGCATTGTCCTCAATGTAATGAAAATGAACTTCAAAGTAAAGAAAATGGGAAAAGAAATAGTTAAAAGATACCACGGAATAAAATATGCAATAAGCACATTGGGTCATTAGCAAGCACATGAGTTATCCAACTCGAAATATGTGACCATCAAGAAGCTTCCAACATATCCATCCCGCAAACAAAAAGCGCAACACGAAATGCACAAAACAAACAAAACTACTAAAACTAGAAAAACCAAAATATACCAAACATCCTAAAGAAAATCAATCCAAAGATAGAAATAGTTTAAAACACATCATGACCATTGTTTTGAAACCATAACTCACGAATGACCCATAATCACTCGTCATCCTCGCTCATTTCTTCTCCTTCTTCATCGTCAAACTCCTCATCATCATCACTTTCGGTTACATAGTTCTCGTCTATGATTTACGAGCGAACTCTCCTCTTTTCTTCTTACCTCCAACTCCCGATGATGATCCTCCTACTTCATAACTTGCTCCTCCGACGTGCAATCGACCATATGGGGTATTGGATCGAGAAGCAGTGCGTACCGGGATATGGATACGGATAGGGTCCGGGATATGAAGTGTAAGGAAAAGGATATGGTGGAACATTTGGTGGATTGTAGGGTGGCAACTCGTAATTGGCTTCTCGAGCCATGTGTTGAAAAATAGGCATCGAATAATCATTGATGTAGTTGTTCCTTAACATCATCGAATCTCTCACACATCCCTACATTGAATCTCATCTAGATGTTGGTTCCACTCTCCCATCCCGAATCAAAACTACTTGGGACGTACCCATTTGCACGTTTTCCATTGGTATATTCCCTTTGTTGTGGTGGTTCTTTGTTGTGGTCTTGGTTCAATCCATAACCCTACGGTTTTCAATCTTCTATTCAAAGCATTACCAAAACCTTTCGATCCACGTTTCACTATACTTTGGCTCTCCACACTTAGCCAATTCCTCATCAACATAATACCCAAGATTCTTCGCCAATCTTGTCACAAAATGTCCTCCACAAATATTCTTGTTGCTCTTGATTCCGGGGCTCTCCTAGACAAATATTCGCAACAACGCCAAATAGCATTCTGAGTCTTAGTTTCTTCCGGCAACTTCATAATCCATAAATCGGTTTCGACATTTGTCACCTTCCAAATCTATTAAATGGCCGATGCAATCAACTTGTGAAGTATCCTCATCAACGGATTCACGATGGTTGAAGCATTCCTCCTAGCACAAGTAGGATCTCCCATTTGATTCCAATAAGCGGGAATACTAGGGTAATCTTTTCAAACCTCCAAGTCTAGAAAAGTGAGTTTCAAATAATCGATGATTTACCTCATGTGGCTCATACAAACCAAGAGCTACACCAAAAGTCGGCAATGTGTAAGCATGATCCCTACCACAAAGTCTAAACCAAATACAAATCTCCGACATCAAATTCGAACATCTACTTTTCTTTCAAAATACATGGTTGAAAAGAATTCCATACACCATTCTCGTAGACTTCTTCATTAACACTGAATGCTCTTTCCCATGACAAATCATTGAGCGAATCTCCATCCCCTGGATATACATAAGGCGTTCGCATCATCCTTCTTAACTCGTCTTCACACTCACATTCTTCAAATAAATCCCAATCAATCACCCTTGGAACTAAACATTGCCTATGTTGTAACCCGACAATCTTTCTCAAAAGCATGTTTCTCTCCATCGGTGAGATTTTTGAATTTTAAATTAGCATTTGCTTCCTTCTTCACACTATACTTAACCTTCTTCTTCTCGTTCCTTTCACAAAACTTACGTAACAAGCGGGTTAATTGGAATTTCCTCCCATGAGCTTCCTACAATAATTCTGTAGAAATCACAAAAATAAGATCATATAAGAGTGTTAGAACAAACAAAAGGTTAGAGAACCCTCTAGGATACATTTCAAAATTTCACAAAAATTCTCTCGAAGCAGTAACGGATTCGGTTGGATCACCAACCGAATCGGTTTCTATTCAAGCAACAACCGTTCGGTTGCCATGCGCAACCGAATCGGTTGTTGATCGCATAAGAAATTTCACCTAAAATTCTCAACATCTCGAATTTCTAACGCTCAAACCATTCTTAAATCGCATTCTATCATCCTCAATGATTTCACATCCTAGAATTACTCTATCTAGCTTCCAAATCATCAAACATCTAACATCTAAGAACTCATCTCATCATTCTAAAGAATTATTCAATAGTTCTAATAGTGTAGCATCCATCACTCTTAAAAATCAAACATATCATCCATCACAATGAATCACCAATTGTAACTTATCTCATTCCATAAGCATAACCCAATTAATTCCGAAAAATCTTATCATCTAAAATCCATTCATGGTGAATCAATCAATCAATCACTTATTGTAATGCACTCCTATATCAATCACTCACTCAATCCTAAAATATTACTACTTAATTGAATTATAACAAAAACCCCAAATTGGTGACCTAAAATCCAATTCGAATCAAATGTTCTAAATAAAACCTTAATTGAATAATTTGAGTGTAATTGCTTACTTGCTTGGGTGCCATGATGTTATCCTACAATTCAAAACAACTTCCAATCTGCTCTCTTGGATGAATTTTGCAAAACCCACTGGAAAATTAGTGTGTGTGTGTTTTGGAAAAATGAAAATTTTATATTTTAGTGCAACCGGTTCGGTCAAGGACACAACCGATTCGGTATGCTTTTGCCAAATTTGCTTTTTACTTGTTTAACATGTTACTTAGGCATTTACCCTCAAGCAACATTTTTTACTCAAAATTTTACGCTAAAATTCACACAACATTTATTTACCAAATGAAATTTTGAACAATCATTCAATCCAAAAACTAAAACTCATCATATAAATGAACTAATCCAAACTCAACTCAAACCATAGTCATAATGTATTAAAACCAAATTACCTCAATCATAACATGAAAAATAAATAAGAAACAAAAAATCCTAATGCATCAAATCAAAATAAAATAAAATAGTTCAAGAAATTCAAGCAAATGATTGCTTGTTATTACGGTCTTTGCCTTCCTCAAAATTCCTCAAAATATTCTTGCCTAAGAATATCCTCGCTTTGAAATTTCGGTCAATTCTCGGAATGTTTCAAAAGTTTTAAATTTCCTCATAAATCTTAGTCCATCCGGGCATAATATATCAAACTTCACATGCCATGCCCCATCTCCGCTTGCCTTTTGTAAGTCCCCAATCCTTGGGTTTCCACTCCAAATTCTTAAGTTGCACCGGTAAAGATCCTAAAAAGTCGGTCAACTTCTTGTAAACCAAAATGTTTTTGAATGGGTTGTGAAAGCTTCTATCGCTAATGCACGTTCCATTTCGTCCTCTATATCGAAATAAGGTGGAGTTAAAGGTCCGTACATTGGATTAAGTGGACATCACGTCCCACTTCAAAACAAGTTAAATCATCATTTGCATCCATCCATTCCAAATCTTCCATACCTTCCAAAATTGGTCCTCTTGGTCTTGGGTAGTATGTTTGTCTCGAAATTCCATCGTCAATAGTCATGGTGCCTCTTCCCATGTCTATAATAGCTCCACAAGTTCGTAAAATGGCCTCCCAACAATAGTGGTAAACTCTTGTCCACCGGAATATCCAAGACAAGAAAATCGCCAAATACGGTTGGTAGCCAATTTGCACTCTTACATTCTTAACTTCTCCCATTGCCTTTGCTTGAGTGTTATCCGCCATAGTGAGCTTAGAATGATTAGGTTGCGGATTACTTAGTCCCAAAGTTTTAAACAATGGATACGGCATCACGTTAACACTCGACCCGTATCGCCTAAAGCATAAAGCGGTGTAGTTCCATTTACTTTGATTGGCAACACAAAATTACCGGATCCTTTCTTTCCTTGGCATGCCTTTAAACAAAATTCGATCTCGATCCTCATCCGTGAGATTCTTATCTTGCAACCTAGCCCTCGCTAGCATCAATGCATCCAACTTCTTCGATAAAGCACATAGTCTTGGAGCACTTCAATAACCGGTTTCCTTTCATTGAGCTCTAGAAATTTTTGTTCTAGATTCTCTAAGATAGCTTCTTTTGGCTTTCGGTTAAGGGTTTGATAGTAGTAGTAGGTGACAATGGTGTATAATCATTTTGGTGGTGGAGGTTGTTGTTGGGGTTAATTTATTTGATGATGGTTTCTTCGGTTTGCCTTCCCATTTTCACCACTTCCACATTCTTCTCCTCCATATTTGCACACACTTCCACTAGCATCTCGTTGATCCCTTTTCCTTCTTCCAACTCGGTTATGTTAATCCGCATCTCTCCATACCAAAATCTACTTGACACTTGGTAGTGACAAGAAAATCTCTACCAAAACAAACATTTGGCTCATCCGCATTACCTTCCTCTAGAACAACAAAATCGGTTTCAAACATATGCCCATGAATATTGATCTTCAAATTCTTCACCATCTTTCTCCCATATGCCTCATAATCCATACGAACATGACCGATTTCATCAAGAACCTCTTCCAAGATATAATTCTCTCCATACGCCATATTAAAAGTGTGCATCCCAAGCACGTACTCCTTCCACTTCACAAGGTGTTCCAAATCTCATCATCGGTGAATCATACACCGTTGACGGTGCTTGTGTAAACACTACCACTCTTTTGTTTTGGGTAGTTGAACCTTGTTTTCACATACTTCTTCCATATCACCGTGTCAATTCCCAATTCTTTCTTGCTTTCCTCGAATTCCTCCAATCTTTTCTAATGAACTTCCGTATCCTTGAACATGTCATCTAAAGTACGAAGGTATTCAAATTCGCTCAAACTATCCATGTTACTCGACAACTTAACAAAACAAATCAAATCAAATCCCGAATGATTAGCGTTAACGTTAGTAAAACAAGAACAAACTATAAAACATATAATAAACAACTAAGACATCTAACAAAATTAAGAAAATCAAATAAAAACTCAAAACCTCAAAATGATAAAACTCGGGACGAAACTCCAACGGATTCGGTTGGGTCACCAACCGAATCGGTTGGTTGAAAAATCTAGACGAAACACGAACCGGATTCGGTTGCGGGTTCATGACCGATCAGTTTGTTTGAAAATATATATTTTTTTTTTTTTTTTTTTTAAAACAAATTTAATAATAATAATAATTGAAAGCAAATTAATGACATTAAAGATGTACTAACTCTAGTTAATTAAATAAAACTCTTAATAAACTAATAATTAAATAACTCATTAACTCTAATTAAAACCAAAATTAAAATTAAAACTAAAACTAAATAAACTACTAATAAATCTATCATAAAATAAACTATAAGCGAAAATAAGATATTCTTAACCATTACCATCAACTATAAAATTAAAATAAATAAAACTAGATTAACTAAATAACAAATGTAAAGAAAAGAAAATAAAATAAAGACAATAAATCTAAGGCCGATTAAACCACACAATTACTCTAGAAATCAAAATAAACTAAAAGATAGAAATAAAATTCAACCAAAGAAAATTTCACAGAATGTCTAACCGGATTCGGTTGGTTAACCAACCGAATCGGTTAGTTTGTAACAAAAACTTTTTTTTTTTTTTTTTTATTTATTAATTTCAAAGAAAATTACGAGAAAAATCCCGCCGCGCCTAAAACTTGATGTGCTCGGTTGGTGCAAGTTTTAAAATTTATAATCACGAATTAACCGTATAACCTTTTAACACATACGAGCAAGTATACTCGTCCATAATAGTAACGTTTTGGTAAGTCGAGATCGTCCAAGGATTTTTGTTTTGAAATAGATTTTATTAAAAGTTTCTAACAAGAAAGCTTGTCAAGGCTCTCTCGAATAAGTGTTCTAGTGAAAATCTGAATCAATAATAAAAATATATACTTGTGTGAAGTCTCATAATCAATCATAGATAATGTTCATAAAGGTTTGGCGTATACTCTTATTATGATGCACAAATCATAAGCAAATGATTCCCCAACCATGGTATTTGTTTGTAAAATCATTCTAAGAACAAAAACATTTAGGTAATCCTTTGGTCCTTATCCCAATGATTATCCTATAAAATTCCATTTGTTTGCAACATGCTCTCATTAAATTTGTTCTTACGAATCTTTCGACCCTTCGTGATGAAAACGTTTCTAGTCTTGTTTTAATAAGCAAAACATGGTGGATGTCAATCACCATATCCCATACTAGTTTGTCACAACACTTTTGGAATAAAACACAAGAGAAATCCTTTCGGTCCTTTTTCTTAAAACATGTTTTATTGACAAATCAATCCAAGACTAGTATTTTCCAACAAACTCATTTAAACAAGATCATATATACATGCATCACATTTTGAGAACATTATTATGATTAATCACATTCCAACACACAAGTATAACACAAACTACTCCATGAAAATAATCATATCTAAACACAAGTCATAACAAAGTAATTCAAACAATTCAAGAGAATAGATTTCCATAACAAAGTTCATAGAATACCTAATCTTTTGTGATTACAAGAATTAGAAATCGTGGAATGTAGCAACCACGCGCCTCCAATCACCTAGGATCACCGCACAACTCCAAACTACCGAAACAATGGACAAGAATGGTTCCTTCCTTGCTTCTGGACGTTTTCCAGTAACTACCAAGCTTTTGGGTTGAAATAATTGAGTAAGTATTAGTTTTGGTGTAAACTAATACTCTATTTGTTGTGTCACACTTAGTATACAAGTACTAGGACCTTTAAATAGCCAAAGCACTTGCTTAACTGCCCAAAAAACGTTCTCTCCAAGTTAATATCAAGAAATGATCGGACTCTAATGATTATGGGGAGTTAAGACAACAATAAATGCGAATTGTGTAGCTGCGATGCGTAAACCGGATCGGTTTCTCGTCGACCGAATCGGTCACGCTTTGACCATTAGCAAACGGATCGGTTGCGGGTTGCGACCGAACGGTGGGTTTTCTCCTGACTTTTTGCGACTTTTCCCTTTACGCTTCGTTCTTTGCTTCGTTAATGATTTCCAAAGCCAAACTTGTTCTTTCCTTGCGTAGATGCTTGAAATCACTACGCTTCCATATCATTGAGTCCACAAGCTTCCAATCTCAACTTCCTTCCTTAAGACGCTTCCAAATGTGCATAAAACTTCATTTCTCCAATATTCGCGATACACGGCTACATATACATACACAAGACGCATATTTGCACTTTTGCAATAGTTATGAGTAAATATAGCGAATATCATGCACAAACCGACAATAACGCTACTAAAAACATGTTCATTTTAGGCGTTATCGGTACCATTGATTCGAAAGTTTTCAAAAGATTTTCAAAATATCTCTCATTTGGTACCAAGATAACTCCTCTAAACCCTTAATTGATTCTAAATTTTCTATATGAAAATATGCTTTCGTTATGGGGAGTATAAAACCAAATTGTTCCAAAATTCATGCTAAATCGGTTTCTCTCCAAATGCTTTTGAAAAACATATCTTTTAACCATTTTGTTTCAAAACATCATAGATATGCTATTTTGAGGGGAGAAAGCGTGATTAAAATGTGATCAAAAGTCTAATGATCGTTGTTTGAATCTCAAAAGAGCTCGACTCGGATGAAACCAATGAATTGACGAGGAATCATGTACCATCTCGAGAAACTTTCTATGACTTGACCAGACGGTAATAATTTCAAGCTAGTTCTCTAGTGATGTAAACGTGTCTCGAATCGGTCTTGTTCATTTAAAGTCGATCAATTCAAAAGTGCGAACTCTACCCTCTGCATGCGATTTCGGTTAAAACAATATAAGCACATGTGAAGGGGAGTGTTTCGAAAACAAAACTCTCGAGGTGTTAACAAAATGTTTTGATAATCATAAACACTTTGAGAGATTTTCAAGAAAAATGGTTTTATGGCAACAATAGGACGGTCATGGAGTTATAAGGTGGCTAAGGATAGAAATCAGTCCTATGATCCGCCAGAGTCGGAGGGATCTACCCAAGGACATCACAAATAGTTTAGAACTAGAAGTCCTTAGGAAAGATTGAAAAAGGAGTAATGTGAGAAAGGAGAAAGAAGGGTTGAAGAATTAAAAAGAAAAGTAATGAAAAGGGTGAAAAGAAATAGCCCTCCATATTCAACCTTAAAGCGTAAACCGGGTTCAATACATATGCTCTTGGTTGTCACTAGATGACACCGGTATTGAAGACAAAGACGTCATGGACCCGTGACGCACCGCACTAAACCTTCTAGCCACTCAATTCCTCTCAAAAGGATTTGTTTCATTCTCATTGGGAACCCTACATAATCTATTGACTTTCTCTTAGAGATCGTTGGTATTGAAGAGGAGACCTCTACCTAGTCTCCGCTCAGAAAACCAAAATGCACTAATTGAGTCTAGAGCCACGAGATTCATCAAAAGATCTCATAGGAACACATGACATGACATCGCTTGTTGTCCATCAATAAGGACACAAGTGATATATTCTAAGTCCTACACGGATCTTAGCAATCGCCGTAACATTTATGAGAAGTTTCACATCCGTGATTCTTCGATGATTGAATGGAAATTCTGCCGGTCAACATCAAGCGACCGACGAGCAGTCACCGGTAATTCTCGTGGATTACGCTTAGTGTGTCTCAAACGGTCTCTGATCGTGAAGTGATGCTTGGTGTACTTCAATGACTCATCCGAAGCAGAGGTGTATTTCGGCACATCGCGTTATCTCACTAGTGGGACTCGGTTCAGAACGGCCTCGTGAGAATTAGAGACGTGTTTTCACACTATCTTTGTTAACACCTCGAAATTCAAACTTGTAAGTGCGGAATCCGCTTATTACTAACCTATTTTATGTTTTCTTCTTATGGAAGCTCCGGAGCGGATGGATCGTGCAGACTCGCCACATGCTCATACCAACAACACATGAATGTTCTCATCAAAATCAAAGGATACTCAAAGTTAAAGATGATTCTTCGTCAATGTCAAAGAATCTACAAAGTGTAAAGACTCGAGAACTTCATCATTGGAAACTCAAAGTAAAATAGAAGTGTGAGCATGGTGGAGAAAGACGTGGAGACACCTAACCAACGAAGTTGACAATGGCAGACAACCACATTATCTGATCACAAAGCATAAAGGAACAAAGAATCAAGACTATTCTATATCTACACACAAAGTTCAAGCTCAAGGAAAGTAAAGATCTTATCAAGTGGAGCGTCTTTTGAATGACCACCCCTTAGGGGGAGATTGTTAGCCTTGATTATTTTTATTAGAAGTGATGGTCATTCACATTTAGGAACTTTGTAACGTGTGTTAGATATCATGATAGAATAGTCAACGGGCTCGTGGATTGGGCTAAGCTAATTGGGCATTAGTTAAGTTAAGCTAGCCTTGTCTAGTTCGTGTAACCCAAGCCCAATCCAAGTCCATCTCAAGGCCCATGTCCAAGCCTTAGGGCATCATCCTCTCTTACTATAAATACCCCTCAAGTATGTCATTTGAGGGGTGTGCTTGAGTGTGTGTGTGTGTGTGTGTTTTCCTTTGAAGCAATATAACATATTATTGTTTTCATCTTTCTTCTCTCTACCTCTCTAAACATATACACGAATTTATACATCAAGTCACCATGTTCTATTCTTAATCTTTCTTATCTACGTTTGTATTTGTATAACGTGGGTGTTTGAGGTAAAGGTTGTTATTGTGATAAGGTATATGTGATAAAGGTGTATAACACTTCTTTAGTGTGTGCAAGATAATGATCAAGTTCGTTTGATGCTTCATTTCGAGTCTGTTTGAGTAAATCAAATATGACACCATATTCATTTTTAACTTTTGCAAGTTCTTGTTCATATTTTGAGATTTGACATTTTAAAGACACGTTTTGATCATCCAGTTGCTCAATTTTAGGATTAAACGTTTTTGATTTCAACTGGTGGATTTTGTTTTGCAAAGCAAGTTCACGAATTTGACAATCTTTTTGACACCATTGAAGATGACGTTTTGAATTTGAAAGTTCGTTTAACAGTCGTTCATTTTCAGCTTTTAAAGACTCTATCTGATGTACATTATCAATATTCACAACAATATCAACAGAATCAATGAGCGGCAGAGATATGATCGGATGCATATGCAGCAGCATTGTAACACAACAAGATTATTGATATCGACGAGATAACATCTTCCAAGAGTCGATCAACATCTTTTCTCAACAATTTCTTTTACGTTTAGTATTTGAAATCGATGTTTCGCTTTTCTAAAACTGTTTTCATGAGACCGAGTTCCTTGTGAAAATCCTTTCCCAATATAGTGCACAAGTTTTCAAATATTTTACATGGGGTAAAGTCTTTTTCAAGAATGTCTCTATGTTCTCGCGCCATTGGCGATTGAAAATGTTCAACTTTTATTTCAAATGAAATTCAATCTCACGTTCCAAAATTTTGAGGTCGAGATAAGAAAGTGTCAAAGTATTTTATAACGCGACAACTTTCGGCTTTTGTTTTAACTTCACTAAGTGAAGGTAAAGGACCATTAATTTGTGCACCATTGGGTTTGGGACTAACTTTAGAAAGCGGTGTGATAACAAAGGTTTGTTCAAGTATCTTGTTGTGTGACAAAAGTTACGGCTTTTGAATAGTTAAATGGTTTGTTATAAACGACATTTTTCATTTTGACCGACTCGCCATCATCGTATCTAATTCCTCCATACGATTATATTCAACAACGATCATAATTGAATCATCAATTCTATGTTACCTTGTAAACTTCGTGATTTGGTTTGAATGCTCGTTTGAAAACTTAGGTTTGTAATCGCAAGAGTTGGTCCATATCCATTTGGATTTGGTTTAAAAGTAAACTTTTGAATAGTTGTGATTGACTCTCCATGTTTATAAACAACATTTGAATCTCTTTGATTTTGTGTTGTAAGTCGACAATTTCTTCAAGATAGTTATCTATTCATTTCGTGGAATCTTGTTTGTACTCGAGAACTGTTTTTGACAAGTTAACAATTCAACCTTGGCTTTTGAGTTTCCAAAGTAAGGCGTTAATTTGTTGTTTATGTTCATGTTTGATTGTTCTATTTGAGACAACAAAGCATTCTTGGAAGCGGCTAGATCACGCATCCGTCGTTCTAATGATTTTTCATTTTGATGAGATTTAGCAAAAGCGACTTCAAAACTTTCTTCACGTTTTCTTGAGTTTTGAAAAATTGATTTGTCGAAATAAGCATTCATTATCCCTAATTAATGATGCATTTTCTCTTTTAATTTCGTGCAAATTTCCAAGCGAGAGTGTTGGTCTTTAATTAATGTCGGGAGCTCAATTTCTCTATTAGACAAAAGCTCATTTTGTTCAACGGAGTCTCAACATGATCATTATTTAAATCCTCAAGTATAATCACGAGTCAACTTGATTATCAATATTAACCAAAAGGTTATCTTGATCGTCAAATATAACTATGGGATCTATTTGATAATCATCGAATGAGATGTGGATGGCTCATGTTGAACACTCGATCCTTGTCGGATGGAGAAATGGCGGAGATATCGGATCGTTGATGAGTATATTGTGTTCGGTACACGAGACAAGCCATCGATGTCATACACTGGGCTGTGTCACTCATGTGTAGAGCTTGAATTTGTGCCATCAACATCATCTGCTGCATTAGCCTACAAGTCCTTCATATCATCATCGAATCGCATCGCCATAAAGCTCATTCCTTGTTGGTAAGAGTTCCACCACTTCATCCTTAAAAGCCAAGAGCAACGCCTCTTTGTGATAAGCACCGCCTCTTGTCCTCGGGTTAGGACATGCATTAGCAGTGACCCTTCTCATTGTAGTTATAACAACGAAGACCATTAACCCCATTCGAGCATTCCCTATTCAACCACTTGACCCCTTTGTTGTTGCGGAGCACCCATGTTATTCCTTCCAATAGCATTAAACCCTTGACCACCTCCCATCTGACGACCATAACCACGGTTTTGAACTTCAACGCGTCCATTGTTCATAACAGTTTGATTCCTTGTGTTTGATGAGGAACGAATGCGATTGTTGGATTTGTTTGTATACCGACCGAAGGCTTTAGCAATCATAACAAATCCTTGTTTCAATTCATCAGCGCAGAGTCCTCATCGACTTCACTATAAAGTGCTTGAGCATTGTTGTTGTTGTATGGAACCAATTGAGTTTGTTGAGGTTGTTCTTGTGGTCGATCATATGGTGTGATGGTTGCAGTTGGTTGAGGAGCGGGTTGAGGAGCTGTTTGAGGAGGAAGACTAGTTTGAGCCCACAAAGCAAGTCGTTGATTATCAGGAATTGACTGTGAAGTCGGGAGTCCACGGATAGTCCTTTCTTTGTCAACTTCTTTTTGGTGAGGCTTCAAATAGTCGTGCAACAATCCGTATGTAGCATGATGAAGATTCTTAGCTTGACGGAGAAAAATGACATACTTCTCCCATTCCGGACCAAGACTACTTAGGAACTTAGTGTTGTGACAATTGTGGCATGATGATGTTGTGTTTGTCCAAATCATTAATGATATCGAAAACGATGATGATATGACTATAATGTCTCTCGGGTTCAATCATGAAGTGTTCATAAGCCAAGTAGATTTTGGATTCCATGTCTTCCCGATTGAGTGTTGTGCCTTCCATTAGAAGATGAATATGTTCCCACATTGCTTTAGTTGTCTTTTGAGCATCAATACTTGAAGGATCGGATTGGGTAGTCCCAAAGGATGTATTGCATTGCTAGGTCATCGGCTTCACGGTGTAGAAGTTCATCACCGGTGAGGTCCGAGATAGTTGCAATGTTGGTGTGATGTAACACCCCGCCTACTCGCACCACAATATTGTCCGCTTTGCCGTAGGCTCACGGTTTTGTTTTGTGGCCTCATTTGAAGACTTCCCACAGTCACCCAAGCCAAGATTACTACTCACATGAGCACGCTTAAGCGCGGTTCCTAAGAACTCCACCGCGATGAACCACAAAACGCGTTGTTTCATTGTAAGGCAAATGTTATCTTATGAGCCCAACATCTCTCCAGCCACAAATGATGTAGGATTTGCCTAGGGTGTTACAATCACCCCCGCCAGGGACTCATCGTCCTCGATGAGGTTTGCCCCACCATCCCGAACGGCTCAGAGTGGCTCGATACCACTTGTAACACCCCGCCTACTCGGACCACAATATTGTCCGCTTTGCCGTAGGCTCACGGCTTTGTTTTTGTGGCCTCATTTGAAGACTTCGGCAGTCACCCAAGCCAAGATTACTACTCACATGAGCACGCTTAGCGCGGTTCCTAAGAACTCCACCCGATGAGACCACAAAACGCGTTGTTTCATTGTAAGGCGAATGTTATCTTATGAGCCCAACATCTCTCGAGCCACACCGATGTAGGATTTGCCTAGGGTGTTCTGACGGCATCTCTTGGTGGATTGGCATCTAGATCATGGGTGTAATAATGATGAGGCATCCGAAATGGACCTTCCATAATGACTTTCTTTAAGAACTTTCCATGTGGCTTCTTTAGATCACAAAACCTAAAGAACCTTATAACCCATTGATCATAATTACCGGAGTGAGCATTGAGGTCTATCAGTGAGCCGACTTCATGAATTGATTGTTGGCTACTTAAGGCTTCACACATCTTGCCAAACCATGTTGGTTCCTTCATAGTACTCCTGGATGGATGTTGATTGTAGAAGTTTGTGTAAGGTTATACTTGGAGACTAGGTGGTAGTTGAACCATTTGTGGTGGTGGAATTGCTCCAAGTTGTGGAGTATGTTGTTGATTAAATTGTTGTTGATAAATTTGTTGTTGATGATTAAATTGTTGATGTTGTGGACTTAGTTGTTGTTGTTGTTGTTGATGATAAGTGTAAGGAAAATAGTTAGAGTGTGGTGGTTGTGACATGTTGAAAACTTGTGTTATTAAATGGATCTTTGTAGTCGAATGAACCGTTGTTGATGAAGTATCCTTAGGCGTAGAAATCACAAAAACAAAGTACCACTTATGCGTAAAAACACCAAAGATACGGCGTAATGACAATAGTTACTGGCGTGGGATTAGCTTACGCGTGAAATGAGAAAACACTAAAGTTATGCATAAGCGAGAAAGTTAAGCGTAGAAAACTTAGGCGTAGGATTACCTTATGCGTAAGGCGAGCTTAGGCGTAAGAAGAATCTTATGCATAATGAGTTCTACGCGTAAGCTTAAGCTTATGCGTAAATTTAGGTTTTACAAAGATCTTTACACTATCACAAAGTGCAAAAGATATCCAAAGTCGAAGTGTTTTCGGGCTTATCCAAGCAAGAAAAACACCGAGTAATCCACTGGCGAAGATCAAACAAAGGAAAAGTTACGCGTAAGATTAGGGTTTTACTTACGCGTAAAAATTAGCCAAAAGTGATTTCTGCCAACTGATGTTTCCAAACCAGATTTTTGTGATGAAAGAGCTTCAATAACACCAAAATAACACAAAAATGTGAAACTTGATGATCCAAAGCTTTAAAACACCTTATGCGTAGATAAACACCCACGTATAAAACCAAGCTTAAAAACAGTGATCTACGTGTAAAGTTTGAGACTTTTTGCCAAAAACAAATGTTTTAACACCTTAAAATGTTGAAGGTACAAGAATCTTGGATTGAAAAGTGTAAAAAATGAGTTTTTTAAGCGTAACAAAGTAGAAACTGTTTTTACGCGTAAGACCACAACAACTTTAAAAACAAAATATGTTCACCCAACTATTTGGCGAATGATACCACTGTTAGGTCACCATATTAGTAACACAAGCATCAATAGAAGAGATAGAGAAGAGATCGGATGAACAAACCACACAAACACACACGATATGACTATAAGAAATGTTATGCGTAAGGTGAGTGAATGAATTGAACAACCAACCCTCAAGTGAGGGTATTACAAAAGTATTTATAGGAGAGGAGATAGGAAAGCGTAACACCCCAACCCGACAAGGGTAGAAGTGTCACACACGGTGTCATATCGTAACATACAAGTAAAATTTTCAAGCGAAGTCTTTAAATAATAATGTACCAAGTCATAATAACCAAAGATTTACAAGGAAATTACAAAATCCAAATGTTAAAATAAATGAAATCTCAAACGCAAGCCCGCCAAAACAAGTCCAAATAATAAGGTCACTAGGGTTAGTCCACTCGGATAATCCAACTCTCACTCAATCAAAGCCCATCTTCAAACCTAAAACCTGCGCAGAAAAGAAATGCTGGTGAGCTTAAAAGCCCCGGTGAATGATATAACAAAGCGAAAGCTAAATAAAATCAAATGCAAATGAAACAACGGAACGGATAACAAGTCGTAGCGAAATGAGAGTAATGAGTCAAGAGGATCCTGCAGAACACAATTATGAGATATCCAAAACGAGCAGATAACAAGGAGAGCGAAACGAAGCAAAACATCGATGACATATAAGCGGCACATACAAACCGGACATACAAGAACCGAAACATAAGCAAACATAGCGGGCATAGCATCCACACAACGATATGTCATACAATCAATTCAGAAATCAAAATACATACAAGCCAAACAGATATCTCTGAAAGCGGAAGCAATTAATTAATCGATGAGCATGGCAATTCACACAGTCAAAACTCTTAATTGAAGACATGATCATTATCATAACGGTAGTCAAAACATGGCGATCACAAGTAGCAAGTAGGAATACAATATAAACACTATAATTAAATGAATTAAATACATAGCAGGGCAATTAAACAAGTTAACAAGCTAGACGTCATAAGTTGAACCATTTACCCAATCAAACCATAGCATAAACAGAAATGCAACATGGCAGGTCAACAACAAGCAGATAAGTACACCACGGATAGTCATAGTCCATGAGATTAATCGAACGAGGTACAAAAGATAACCAGATCAACAATCGATTGCACACAAGCATGGTTACCAGACAAATCTAAAAGGATCACATAACAGTAAGATAACATATCATCGGATGACCACAAGTAAATCTTATATCGCATACATCCATATCATACAGAGTAATCAGTAGTCATATAAACATGAATATCATAATCAATCCAATGACATATAATAACCCGATGCGTGAATGGAACCATAGTCCAAGTAACGGAATTAAAGTGTGATGATCAATGCAATGGAGTATCTATATCTTGGTAAAAGTGAATCATATAAAGTACCGAGTAACGAACAAGTGATACAAATTATGGTGCGTTGGGGAATACGGAAGGTACAATATAGGTATATCAAAAGTGTAAGGGTTATCGTAAATCTACCCGAGGCCGAAACATATCATATCATATCATATCATAAGTAGCCATTGTATTTGAGGGTGACCTCGGAATACCATACATAATAGGAGGAGACCTCAAGTAACAAATGGAGTAGCTAGCTCCCAGAAATGTGAAGACGCGGATTGCACCCGACATCATTCACCAAACAAAGCTCCAATCAAATCAAATCCCTCGAAACAAATCAAATCTAGGATGCATCCATACGCCCCCCAAAACATATAATGGCCAAATCATATACACAAAGTGAGCTCATAATCATATCAAAATGGGGACGGTGTGGAACATCACTCAACCACACTAAAGTCATGCCATTGGTGCATCAATGACACGGTCAGGTTACCTTCCTGACTAGGAAACAAATTTTGGCTCGGGTATCAAACTGACGGGTCAAATCATAATCATGTCATATCATATCATAAGGGTTCATATCAAAGTTCATATCAGAGTTCATATCAAAGTTCATATCGAAGTTCATATCGAAGTTCATATCGAAGTTTCATATCAAAGATTCATTATCAAAGGTGCATATCAAAGGTTCATAATCAGAAGGTTCATATCAGTGGTTCACATTAAACAGTTCACATAGGAGATTCAATCAAAGGAAACATAGCAAGGTTATAGGGAAGCCCTAGTAGCGGTGCTCGAGTAAAAGCATAACGGTCAAAGCTAGAATAAAAGATGAACACGAATTATGAGAAACCCAAGAGGTAAGGTCGAATATTTGTACCTTATACCACAAACGAAACACAACAGAAATACCAAGGTGGAAGCAAACTCCATCTCCGTGAATCTACACGAATTCATGACTGGTTTTATTAAAAACTTATTTAATTGATTACTTATTTTAGTCGGCTTTTTAGTTTTAGTAACTTTCCATATTTAGTGTGTTTCCAAAATAGAAGGTTTCACTTTTAGAAAGTTTCCTTATTTAGCATATTTACACAACAAGCCCTTAAGTGTCCAATTTTACATATTACACCCTCATTATCCTTATTTATACGAAATACCCCAAGTTTCCGAATTTACAAACAAGCCTCTATTTAATAATTACATTTCGGTTTACAAATTTACCCGATTTACAAAATAAACCCTAAGTCACATATTTTATGAAAAAGGTCCTCATGTTACATTTTATACAAACACCCCCTGGTCCAAAGTATATTACAAAAATAGTCCACAAGTTTTATAATTTACAAAACAACCCCTTTTTATTTTGAAAACTCAATCGGTAATACAATAAAATCATCAAACCCTAACCCTAATTCCCCAAATCAAACACCAATCATTATTCCATCATTATTTCATCTTTAAGGTCAGATCTAGACCATAACATAAACCCTAGCTCAATCGTTCCAATTTTTTTTATCCATTTATATGATTTTTTAAATAAAACCCGATTATAAATAATAATTCGACAAGGCCATTTTAGACAATAACAATTCGAATGAACATTTTTCTAGTATCATATGGGTCGTATAGGTCTTAAATAAAATGGGTTTGACACCCATAAAATTCGTTTCTAATTATTTAGGGTTTTAACATGTTTATAGGGTTTAATTCTCAAATAATTCGTATACCATGAATGGTTCATTTTTATTATTTTATTTGGAACCTATAGGATGAATATAACATGAGAAAAATACCATATAAATTTTAGAACGTTTAGAACATGCTGGATGATATTATTCCTCTCGGTTAGGATAAAAACGACTCCAAAATTCCAAAGAATAGAAAAGCGACTCCATAAACCTTGTAATCAATTTTCACAGATCACACATGATGTAAGGAACTCAGGAAAAATGGAAAATGAATTTATGGAGGGTCGTATGAATTATTATGAATTTTACCTTGCATATGAACAAAATTCGACAACAAATAGATCAGGCCTTCAAAATTGAATTGTCAATTTTCTTGGCTTCCTAGCAGTGTATAGATCACAGGAAAAATACTCTTAGAATTTATGGTGGCTTGTATGATTTTGGGAGAAAAAGTGATATTAGGGTTTTATAATAGAAAAATGGTAAGTTAGCTAATTAGGGGAGTGATGGCCGGATTTTTAGGGGGGGGGGGTGGATGGGCTGTATACTCGGTCCAAGGTGAGACCAAATCATGGTTTCAAATTTTGAAATTTATTTCTTAAGTTACTTATAGTTATTTTGCTTTTAATTAATAATAATTATAACATAAGTAATTTAAATGAATTATTCTGCCCACATGACATATTTTTGAGTGTTTCATCATTCTAGTACTTTACAAAATATTAATATGTAATAGTAAAAATTAATTTACTTCATATCTTGTTCGTCTCCAGAAGTTTGGGATTTATTTTGGCACTTTATAAGCTTTTAAATCAAATTTTAAAATTGCAAGGGCATTTTGGTCATTTTGCATGTTTCAGATTTTAGGGTGTTACAGAAACACTCCTAGTCCCTTCCTTTTCTTATTGGACTTGGGCCAAGGCTTATGGGCCTTCTACATAAGCCTTAGCTTAATAACAAACATAAAGGCCTAATTAAGCTAACTATTACATATTAATTACTAACACTTGAATTCTAGTTTAGGAGTGATTCCAACAAAATGATTAAGCCCTATCACATGATCCTGTTGTGCGTCCCCTATGTACACATTACTCTTCGAGTTTGAGCAGTTGTCTTTTGGGAGAACAATATATCAACATCTTCATTTCACCAAATGCATTCAGTTATCTTACATATAACCAATCAGCCCATAATGTACACATGTACCCAACAAGACTAGAGACGATGACATCCATGTAACATGTTGAGTCATTGATCATCTTTGTGGATGTCAACTCTAGAATAACTGAATTAGCTTGATCAAGTGAACATGTTGTGCATCCCTGATGTACACATATCTCTCCACGATGGTTGCGATCTCATCAGAATCATCATTGCATTGTGTACATGAAGCAATAACCGGAAGCACTACCATAAATCATATAGAAGATGTCGATAAGCAATATTACCTCACGCTCCAAATATTCGTCTCATATTTCTTCGTACTGATAGCTGAGCTAACACATACCAAAAGTATCCAAAGACCACTTCCCCCCAATTGGTTGGAATAATACATCCTTCCTCCCAAGTAGTTGGAATAATATATCCTTCTCCCAAATGGTTGGAATAATACATCCTTCCCCCAAATAGTTGGAATAACACACCAAAGGCTACGAGGTAAATACTAAGTTTCTCTGCGGTTATGACATTTGTCTTTCCCGGGATTACTTCAATAGAGAAGAAGTATTAAGTTCATCACATGTACTCATTGTGTGTTTAGATGTATGTCTCCTTCCCCCTTGCTGGTTTTGATACCTCAGAATCAGCAACACATTATATATACCAAATATTCTTGAAATAGAGAAGAACAAAAATTAGCTCAAATGAATCCTGTGAGAATCAACTGCTACAGAAACTCTCTTTGACTATCTTTATCAACCCATATGTAGACAATTTGAAGTGACCACTAATGAAGAAAACCCGATATACCAAGCTTGAAACTGAAGTCGAATTCCCCACATTTGTATCTTAAACTTGCACTTAATGATGGAAGAACGGTGTCGAGTCTATGCTTCAAGCAAATCTCTAAGTACTCACTACTCAAACAAAGTATGAGACATTAACACCTCTTGATATTATCCACACCGTCATCTACATGCGACACTGAGTAAAACAACGTAACTCCTAATAGTGATAGTTAACCAGGTCTTCAACCATCCACCCCGACTGCTGGTAACTAGATAAACCAAGTCTTCAACTCAAATTCTTAAGCCCAAGCAAGTTATCAAATAAGAACACGCCTTTGTGAAAGTCAACTTCAATCTCAAATAAGGGATAAATGATTAACTCTGAAGTAATCTCTTTGTGTCAAATGCCCAACACTTGAATAGACATACAATCAAATGTACGTCAATCCACTGAATGAACCAGAGCAAATGATTCCTCAACATCAATGCCTTCTTCCAAAAGGTATCCTCATGCTACCAACTTAGCCTTGTTTTTCAACACTCCTCCCAGTTCATCAAGTTTGACATTAAGTATCCACTTTAAAGTGATGATCATAGAACGATCTGGATGAGGAACGAGCTCCCAAACTTCAAGTATTCAAGCTCATTGATCTTTTCTTGCATAGCTTCAATCTAGCAAGATTCAGTCAATGCTTCTTTGTAAGTTTTAGGTTCAGTTGAGGATATGAGAGCATCATGGTAACAAAAACATTGCTTGAGTGAGTAGATGAAGGCGTGTAGAGACTGATCTGGAAGATTCACTAATAATGTCTTCAAGCGGATGAGGAAGTCATTTTCCTTAATGTTCATGTGGTTGATATACAGAGTGCACATTGGGAGAAACAATAATCCGTGAAGATTTGGCAAAGGAATACCAAAGAGTGGATCATTATTCATGAAAAATAATCCATGAAGATTTAGCAAAGGAATACCAAAGAGCTGATCATTATTCATGAGTGCAACTGCAATATTATAATAGTCATTATCAATAACTTAAGGACTAACTGGAGATTGGGTTTCTTGAGTAGTTTGAGTTGTACTTCTTAGAAGGTGTACCAGTTGAGTCAGTAGGAACCGGAGCAGGAGCTTCAAGAACTAGATGATCAACATTCGTTGGAAGTTGGAAGTATTCATCAAACATAGGCTGAAACATTAAATCCCAAACAATAACTCCCAGATATCCTTAGTAAGTGGAACATTAGGCGTATGACCATTATACAAACATCCATCAACATGTAGATCCACTTCTCCCCTTCTAATGTTTCAACATGTAGATTTGGCAAAGGAATACCAAAGAGCGGATCATTATTCATGAGTGCAACTCCAATATTATGATAGTCATTATCAATGCCTTAAGGACTAACTGGAGATTTGGTTTCTTGAGTAGTTTGAGTTGTACTTCTTAGAAGGTGTACCAGTTGAGTCAGCAACAACCGGAGCAGGAGCTTCAGGAACTGGATGGTCAACATTCGTTGGAAGTTGGAAGTATTCATCAAACATAGGTTGAAACATTAAATCCCAAACAATAACTCCCATATATCCTTAGTAAGTGGAATATTAGGCGTATGACCATTATGCAAACATCCATCAACATGTAGATCTATTTCTCCCCTTCTTAAATTGCATATGATGTTGCCAATGCCATTTTTTGATTTGAGCAAGTGAATAAGAATACAATCACCGGTAAGTAGATCCATTTGATAACTGTCATTTTATTCACACTTCTCCCCCTCAAAAATTGCATCCGAAGTTTCCATTTTTGATTTGAACAAGTGAATAAGAATATACTCAAATGAACGTAGATCCACTTGATGATTTAATGAGCATGGGAAAAGTATGAAACTCGTTGATGGAGAATGTAGATGACAATGAGAATGGTCATTCTTGAGAGAATTTCTCTTAAATTGAAGATAAAACGCACTGAATTGTACGCCTTTCTTTTCTTTGAGGAACGGGGCCTAAAGTGTTATCTGCAGAGGCCATAATGATGAAGTACGAGGCCTGAACTGATGTGAACAGACGTCATAAGAAGATTTCTCTTCTTTCGAAGATAAAGTGCACTGAGACGTACACTTTTCTTTTCTTTAGAGAACGAGGCTTGAACTGTTGTGTTCAAACGTCATTGTCATTTCCCCTCATCTGTTTAGAGCAACCTTAATCCAAGTAACAATGGACGAATTGTACGGCCTGCATTGGAATACAGACAAAGGTGGAAATTTGAAAACATTGGATCCCTATGTGCAAATGGGTTACTTTTGGTTAGTGCAAACAATATTTGAATCAGCAGAAACCCTAGGTGCTATGGCATTATCACTAGGAGCTAAACTAGTAGAAGCATCAGACTTAGTCAAAGAGCAGTGTGTGCCTAATGGGATTATTCTACCAGTTGGCTTCCAAACCTTAACAGGCACTACTCTAGGCATAGTGGATCTAGTTAAGGGGCAAGGTTGCCATGCGTGAATATTCGACCTGTGGGTTTCCACTGAAATCCTACATTGGTAAAAACCTTCCCTGTAGGTTTCCAGGATTGCTTAATCTGTTTCGCTTTCCAAACTTTCTTAACTGGGTTTTGATTCTTAGACCTCAGAAATAACACCACACATTTATCATGATTACCAAAAAATAGAAATTCTTTACATTATTGCAGACAACATAAGACTTCGAATTTATTTTAGTAAGCTTAGAACTAATACTAGAACCAACATGATTCTTTTTGTTCAAGTCAAACTTATTGTCCCTATGGTGTTCTTTCACTTCCTTCTCATGATCACTTTTAGTTTGCGTAATCCTATCCTTCTTTGTATTGCTTCTAGGTTTTGACCCGCTAACTTTAGTGTCAATTTTAACATCTGTAGAAGTGATGTTGGGAACCTTAGTTTGTTTTACTGCCATTTGATTTTATGGTCTAGAAGTGTTGGGTTCTGAGTCTTTCAGAGGCACATCAAAGGTAACATGCTTGACTTTAGGAATTGAAGTGGGTGCAACTATTCTATCTCGCCTAGTACTAGTTTTAGGGCATGTGGCAATGACATATTCTAGGAGTTCCTGAGATCGTTTGGCATTTATGCAAGCATAAGAAACAACACTATCAAGTGGTTTTTCTATTCTATCATCTTCGACGATCTCACAGAGACTCTCTAAACTATCCTTAAGGTACGAGAGATAGGCTTGATATGCAAGTTCATTATTCCTAAGAGGAGGGGGAATATACAACACATCAATAGCATAATTATTACAAGCAGAAACCTTTGGAACAGAATATTTTCAAGTGGGAATGCACATTTTCTTTTACCATACGCTTCAGATTCTCAATTTCGTTAAGCAAAGAAGTTATCTTTTCAATGTGTTTATCATGATTAACCTTGACTGAATCACATAACTCTTTGTTTTGCAATTTAACCTTTGAAATTTCAGCTTGAAAAGTTCATTTTCTTTTTTCAATTTATTGATGATGTTTTGAAGTTGGAAATTCTGAGAATCTAAAGGCGGATGTATCTGAGTGCCAACCACTTCACTCCTATTTCCCTTCAATTGGGAAATTTGAGCTTTCAACTTTTGGATCATGTTGCAATGAGCTCGAATCTATTCATCACGTTTTTTTATTTCAAAAATTGCATCAAACTCAAGAGCATCCGAAGATGTCTTGGCATTTGAGGTTTTAACACTTTCTTTAAGATGTTGATATTTTAATTGTAAATCAAGATATTCAACTTCCAATTTAGAAAAATGCCTGACCATGTTATCATGATCATCCTTTTCGATTTTATCATGCAATTTTGAATTTTTGGTTTCAAGCTCAACGACACGATCTTGGGAAACTTTTAAAGCAATAGACAATTCATGAAATTGAGAAGAAGTAATGGAATAATTCGTAACAGTATAGAACACATCTTGAGCAATACATCTAGAAATTAAATTATCATTAAGGATGTGAATATTCTTCCTCTCAATCTCATTGCTCTTAAGCTCACATTCATTCATTTTAACCTCATTTTCCATCTCATTAAACATTCTTTTCATTTCTTTAACTTCTGTATCTATGGCCTTTTGCATACTCACAAATTGTTCTTTTAGTTGTTTAAAGAATGGAATGACCTCTGTTAAATAGCATTCTTTTGTTTGCTCAAAACCCCTTTCCCCTTCAGTAATTCCCGTTGGAGTGATTCTCTTCTTACAAGTTTTCTCAAAATCAACGGATAGTTGGTAAACTACGTATAGGCTGATTAAGGTTTTGCTTTGAGTGGGAAGAGTTCTAGGCACTAAATGCATTGGTGTATTTGGAGGATACACAGTATCTGGAGGCAATTTCCTAAGGGGAGGATTCTTTTCAACAAGTTCTTCTGCCTTTTTCTTTTCTATATCTAATTTCCAAAACACTTGATCAGTGGTTAATTGAGTTTGAGGTCTAAACTTGTTCAAGGCAATCCAAGTTTCCTTAGTGTAATTGGGAGTTTTGAGCGTTATATTATGATCTATACACCAAGGATCTTTTAGTTTATTTTCCATTTTCTCTCTAGAGGCATTTTCAAGTTCTATGTCCTCATCATTGCTCTCTAAACAAGTAGGCTTTTGTCTAGGCTTAAGGATTTCATTACCATCATAAATCACCTTTTGAGCAGCTTTTGCTTTCTTACCATACTCAGGATTGGGTTCGTCTACAAGGCCAACACTATGCTCATCGCTAATACTCTATGCTTAGTGATCATGTGAGCGATCAATGGTGTTCCTTGTACGCACAACTTGTTTTCAAGTTTGTTCTTCAAAGTTTTTAGGTTGGAAAAATCATTTAAAAGTTTTGATTCCTTAGCATTGAATTCCTGTTTAAGCATTTTTACATTTTCTTGAAGTTCTTGTTTTTGCTTAACAGTTTTATTAAGTTTTTCTTGTAAGGAATTTAACTCTTGTTTTAATGTTTCTTCCCTAAAATTACTTTTTCTGATAAGTGTACGCATTTGGTTATACATCTCATGCTCATGGGTAGTCAATTCAAATTTAGCACACTATTCATAGATGGCAACTTGATCCTTATATATGTTAAGCCTAGTGGTCAATGAGTCATCAGGGATAAATGCAGTGTAATCATGCAACACATAATCATCATTTTCAGCAGAAGATGCACAGCTAGGTACAAGAGAAGCTTCCATGCAGCTTTCCATTACATTGGCTTGCACAGGTTGTGGCTGGTGCATCTCTCTCTTGGGTACATCAGAAGCTTCCATGGAGATTTCTTTTGCATTAACATGCACAAGTTGTGGCTGGTGCTCAACTCTTTCTTGTGACTTTGAGCACGAAGATTCCATATTAGCATTATTCGACTCAAACACGATAGTCTGTTATACATTGTTGGGTATCTTCTGTTCATTGATCACGTCGTATAAAGTGAGTATCTTAGATACAACTGAATCTGAATTGTTGACGTGCACGGTATTTTACAAATCTATGATTTAAACCGAGAAATAGAATCTTTCGCGGGATTTTACAAAATCAAGAAGAAACCGTTAAGCAATGACCAATAGAACGTGTTAAGATGACTGATAGATCGACACAATGATAGACGATTATGTGTTAGGACTTATGATTGTTTGTAGGATTAGTTGAGATGTTGTTTGGTTGAGATTTGGATTGGTTGATGCACGTTTTTACGGTGAAATTTAGGTCTAAAAACTTAAAACCTCAATAACTTTCTTTCGGAGGGGATATGGGCCTCGAAAAATTCATTTCACGAATTCGTATAAAACTTCTCAATATTCAGGTTGTTCCGGTCATTTTGACAGGTACTTCGCTGAAAACAGAGTTACGGTTTAAAAGTTATGGCCGTTTGAAGTTTTGACGTAAAATGTCAACTTTGGTCAAGCCGCAAGTGGTCAAATCGAAGTAGTCAAACCGTAAAAGTCAAAACTCAGTTTTCTTGATCAAATCGCAGTGGTCAAATCGCAGTGGTCAAGTCGCAGGATTGTCAAACCGCTTTAATCAAACCGTTGGAATACAAACCGCTTCTTATCAAACCGCTTAAATCAAACCGCTGAAGATAAACCGCTTACTCAAACCGCTTAGTCAAATCGCTTCAGATACAACGAATCTGGACAAACCGCTTCAGATACAACGAATCTGGACAAACTGATTCAGATACAACGCATCTGGATAAACCGCTTCGCTTAGTCAAACTGCTTAGTCAAACCGCTTAAAACACGTATCAAACCGCTTTGCAGAAATGAACTCCGAGGGACAAACCGCTTCCTTGAAAAACTTCAAAAACTAAACTTTTCAATCCAAAACACTACAACCACGATGATTGAAGCCTTCCAAGCTAAAACCTGCACACTTGTGATGATTCTAAACACAAAAGTACTATCAAAATTCAAACTTTAACACTAAAAATGATCAAAATGATGAAAACTACTCAAAGCTCATTCAAACCCAAAACCTATGAAAACCACTAAAAATCCAAGAACATGTAAGTTAGATGATCAAACCATGGCTCTTGATACCAATTGTTACATATTGGTTTTCATAAACACATAATCAAACACACAATAGGGTCCAATGAGTTAGGTTCTAGAGAGAGAAAGTGAAGAGAGTTGGGAACTTCTAGTGAGAGAAAGTAAATGATATATTACGAAGCTCTAACCCTTTGCCTTGCTAGGCAAAGGGTATTTATAGGTTCTTACATGAAACGCCACCTACGGGCTGTGGATCAGGCATACAGTGGGTAAAGACCCGTCCGTCCTTCACGGTGTTACATAACTAACTACTAACTATTACTAAATGACTACGACTACGAGCTTTCTAACGAATACATATACTTGAGGTGACCGAGTCTTTAACTACCGGATTTTCTAAATCCTAATAGTATGGAACTCTCTCAGCCTTCCTGCTCTAAAACAAGTTTATCAGAGGAAAGATATACAACACCCTGTTTATCTATAGGACAAAACAAGATGTGATACTAGTCCAAGTATATGTTGATGACATCATCTTTGGCTCAACAAATTATACTCTTTGTAAACAGTTTGAAAAACTGATGACAAATAAATTCAAAATGAGCATGATGGGTGAACTCACATACTTCCTTGGACTACAAATCAGGCAAACTGATAAAGGGATCACCATCAGTCAAGAGAAATATACCAGGAATCTCTTGAAAAAATATGAAATCTCTGATTGTGCCTTAGTAAAGACTCCAATGGTCCCCCAAATAACCTTAGACTAGATCTTACTGGGAAATCAATCAATCAAACACATTTAAAAGGGATTGTAGGATCACTGATGTATCTAACTGCTTCTAGACCAGACATCCAATTCTCAGTATGCCTGATTGCAAGATATCAGTCTAATCCTAAAGAATCCCATCTCACTGCAGCCAAAAGAATCCTCAGATACCTGAAAGGTACCCCAAGTCTTGGACTTTATTATCCTAAATGTTCAGGCTTTGACCTCAAAGGGTATTCTGGCTTAGACTATGCTGGTTGTAACATGGACAGAAAAAGTACCTCAGGGTCTTGTCAATTTCTTGGAGGGAAACTGGTTTGTTGGAGTACTAAGAAGCAACAATCAGTGGCTATGTCTTCAGTTGAAGCTGAATATGTGGCAGTTGCAGGGTTCTGTGCCAATGTGCTATGGATGAAAAGTCAACTATGTTAATACAAATAAGCCGTAAAAACGTTTATTTATATTTTACGATCTTCTAATGTTTTGTCGATAACAAACATAAAATCATTTTAACGAAACAAATAAAATACGTAAATGGTTTGAGTTAATAGTTTCATAACACACTTACATTTTCACATAAAACACTAAAACATGTATAAGTGATTTTATGATTTAGATACATATGTACAACAACTAGTGTTTACATATTGGGTTAGCATATACTTAAACTAAGTATACCAAAATGGGTAAAAACAAGTATATACTAAAATGGGTAAAGTATATACTAAATGGGTAAAAACTAGCAAATGGTATTGACCCATAACCCATGGTTTTATATATACCACTTAACCAAGTTCATTGTATCTAGAAAGAAAACCATGGATCAACCCATAACCCATGACCCATGACCCATAACCAAAAATACCCATGGGCAAAGAGGAGCGTTCCACGGATCCCTGGCTTTGTGCTAGCCGGATCCCTTGTGGTAGGGATCCGTGGGATCCGGGGAACAGTAGAGAATTTTCTCTATAAATAGAGAGCCATTTCTTCCTTTCTATTCACCACTTTACATACATACTTCCCCAAGTATTATAACCCTCTAACCTCAGATCCAAGTGATCTATGTAATTTGTCTTTTGTTTTTGTGTGATCTTCTAGGTTCCTCTTAAAGGTAAGATCACCACTTCTTGAAGACGAGCAAGCTCAAGTCCATGAGTTGCCATGCTTCGTCATCATCAAGATAACTAAGGTTCTCTTGTTGATAGTTCTTACTTTCTCCATAGATGTTGGGTTGAAGGCATTAGTGAAGAATGCCGAAAGTGTCAAGATGAAAGCATTAGTGAAAGATGCTCATCATCCGTGTCAAAGCATTAGTGAAGAATTCTAAAGGTGTCAAGACGAATGCATTAGTGAAGGGTGCCAAGCGTTGTGTCTAAGGCATTAGTGAAGGATTCCGAATAATCAAATCAAGTAGAATTTGGGAAGAATGCCTAGGTCGTATAATCGATGAGGTGCATCGTTATACATATAAGTATTTGTTTATTTCCAAGGATGATGATATCCTTGTTGGTGTTGTAACAAGGAGTGGATCTCCTTGATATTAGGTGTTGTGTTGTGAAGGGTAGTAGTTCCTCCATAGTAATGGAACTAGGTGCTTAGCCTAGTACCTAATAAAGGGTAGGCGACGTTGTGATAGGATTAGTTCTCCTTGGTGTGAAAGAACTCGATGGTTAGCCTAGCACCGTATAAATGGTAGGCGACGTTGTGTTAGGTGTGGTTCGCCTTGGTGTGAAGGAACTCAAGATTTAGCTTTGTCTGGGAAAAAGGTTAAGCGACGTTGTGAAGGCTTCTCCGCCATAAGGAGTTGGTGTAGTGTTTACGAACTCTCGAGTAGGTGACTCGAGGAGTGGAGTAGGGCAAGGAAGGTGTCCTTGTAGCCGAACCACTATAAATAACTTGTGTCGTGGTGATGTGCTTTTACTCTTTATCTTTCATTACACGTTTATATATCTATCTATCAACGCCCAACATAAACAACCAAATGGATTGACATAAGTCGATCTAAATATTTAAAAGGAAGTTTTAAATTGGTAAAACTATTCAACCCCTTCTAGTTTTCCACAATTGGCATCGAGCTTCGTTACCAAGTTTCTTAAAGTATGTTGTACTTTAAAGACTTGATACGATCCGTGTATGTTTGAAAACTACAAAGAAGGATTTTTAAGGGTAATATTTCTTTTAAATCATTTTGTTGGACATTGATAGATCATTCTAACAATTTTTTAAGAAACCTTCATGCTAGAATCTCTCCAAAAATCTTCATCTCTATTCAAAGAATAATGAAGTCAACATTCAAGGAAGGATCTAAAAAGTAATCACAACTTACGTACACCAAGTACAAAGGATTACTTTAAAAGGTCATGAAGTATTTTTGGTATTACGCCAAACCAAGAAGCATAGAGGTATGTTCTACTTTTCATTAGATAGGTTACATGAGTTTAATTTATTTCATAGTTTTCTTTGTTTAAAAATTACTAGCATCATAAGAAGTCTCTTTCGTCACTTCTCCGTCTTTTTCATCATCAGGAATGGTATTCCTCTTGATTCGTCTAACTAACGCCGTTGTCACATATGAACCCTCGATATGTGATTCATCAAAACCCGTCATCCATAAACAATCCTCATCTAATACTTCCAAACTATTTTTTTGCTAGTTATGAGCCTACTACAAAAATAATGCCAAACAACCCTTTTTACGTCACGATGGCGGATCCTCTAGTTGTACTAGCCGGATCCCAAATACAAGGGATCCGGGGAACCATGGAATGTAACTCGCTTATACGCTTTAAAAATCACCACCGATCTTCTTCCTCTATTCACATAACACAAAAACGACTAAGCTACTGAATTCATCCTCATTGGCTTCCATACTCTCAAGTATTCCTTCCTAGAACACCATTGTAAGTAATTACATTAACTTGTTCAAATCTTCATCATCCTCATCCTAGGGTTTATGGTTTCTTAATTTCTAATCAATTAATTTAATTAAGGCTTTTCAAATTAATCATGAAAAAGGGTTTTTAACAAAATCACATTGTGTTCACAACATTGTTAATACAAATCAGAACTATAAACCCATCCCAACTAATCTTACCTAATTAAAAATTTTGTGGACCAACCATGCCTAAAGCCACTCAACAAGATCATCATGATACCGTCAATTACCTCACTCATTATTATCGTAATGAGGAATTCTCAAAAACCGACCGCAAGGTCTTCAAAAAAACTCAAAAAACGACTTATCCACGAAGGTCGTGTAATCAAGGAATGTTTCCTTGAGGACACCGACATTCGTCAAGTCTTCACGGCAATCAATTTTGATTGTCTTCTTGACATTGATGAACAAATTTATCCGGTCTTCATCTTTGAGTTTTATAAAAGCATTAGAATCATTAGAAACGCCGATGATAGCATTTCAATCGTTTTTGGTTTATGGTAATTTGGATATTGTTAATTGATAAGGTTTTAAAGGTACCATTTTGAGGGTCGTTTAAGTCCTTATTTGATCACTTTTGTATCCGTTATTGCTTAATATCGCTCCTTTTCACTTTTAGGTCTCTTGAAGGCAAAATGTCGGAATGGCACTTATTTGGACGAAAAGGCGCGAATATATGAAGAAAATGGCCAAAGTCAAAATCGAGACACTCACGCTTTGAAATTAGAAGGCGACGGCGCCAAAAGCTAATGGCGACGCCGTCCCAAAATTTTGTGACGATCCGTAACCCAAAACTCAGATTTTCAAGTGACGACGCCTAGTTGTGAAAGAGTAGGCCGTCGCTACTCGCACGGCCTAGATGCAATCCGCACGACGCCGGTCAAGAGGACGGCGCCACGGACATAAGGTGACGCCGCCGCAAGGTTAACGTGGCCAAGACGAAACCCTAATGACGGCGACACGACGCGCCACTAAACATAAGGTGACGCCGTCGCATATGTAATCTTATATATAGAATCCGAATTTTTCGTCTTTTGTGGAGAGTCTTTGGAGTGAAAACCTAAAACCGAACCTAAGGTGTCTTGTACAAGATTTTAGGGTTTTAAACCCTATCTTACATCAAGATAAGTCTTTACTTCATTAATTCAATTATGTCTTTGATTATTTGTGTGTATGCTTGCATGTTCTCCATGTCCCGCTAATTTATTTGTGTGTTTGCTTAGGAAGTATGAAACTTAATTATTGAATATTGATTGGTTGTTTCTTATCTTAGTTGATTAATGATCTAGTAATGCGATAGGTCATTCGTTGTGTACTTAATGCTTGATTCATCTTTGTGAACCTTAGAATATAATTACCGAGTAGTTGTAGGCTAAACCATCCAAAGAGCGCCTTAGAGTAGGAGTTTATCATCCCTAGTGGGTTTGTAGACGAGACCCTTTGGTAAGTTCAAAGAGTTAGGGAGAAACGATACCCTACAACTTTAGACACACAACGCAACTAAGAATAAGGACGTGACAACTCAACCATCAATAGGAGATAATTAAGGAGTAGTACAACCTAAGTAAACACATCTTTAAACTATCATACGAGCACACATTAATTAGACATAGACTCCCACAACCTTAGTTTAGATAATTAGATAATAGTAGAGTAATCGGTAGAAATACCAACCCCCAAATCCAATACCCGAGATTCGTACCTTTCCATTTCATAAAACATAAAAGATAAAAATAATCTTCCTCAACCTTAACCTTAGCGTAGTAACTCCTTACTAGCATTCCTATTCCCCAGAGAACGATATCAATACCCGTGGCTTACCCTAATTACTACACTACAACGATTAGGTTCACCGCCTAGGTGTTATAAAACTTGCTCAAGAAAAGGAAGTTTCCTTGACCCCGAACGACGCGTGTAGCGTTATCAAGTTTTTGGCGCCACGCCGGGAATAGAATAGCTAGTTAGTAGTCCACCTCGCTTAGGTTTCTTTGCTTGATTCCTATCAAGTAAATTTTTTCTCATTTTTAGCTTTCTCTTAGTCTATCCCCTTCTTCGTGACCTTTGTTCGTAACCCCATCACTTTTCATCATGGAAGGTGATAACCAACCACCACTTGATAACCCAACACAAAAAATTCAATGTCACTCAAAACCCAACCCAATAACCAACACAACCGCCGGCCGCTATGTGAGTAGAAACACCGACCTTCGTGATTTGCGTAAAATATTCGATAGTACAATTAGGGAAGTCGTTGAGAAAGTAGTCGTCACGCTATAGTTGGCTCTATGATTAGCAAGAATTCGGAAAATGGCATGATAAACAACAACGTGGATGTGGAAAATAGTGCTTACTTCAATCTTTACCCCACTAAGGAAGAGATTGCGTACCATCAATACATAATCGATAATCCACGATCACCTATCATTAGGATATGCCCAAAGATTAGGAGGGAAACTCGAACCTAAAAATCCCTTGTATGATCGGATATAGGAGTGTCGACCACGCTTACATAGATACGGAATCCCCATCAATGTAATGTCATCATTGCCTACAATGACATTATGAATGAGCGACTCAATATTAGGAGAGACCCTAAGTATCCGGGAGGAGTTTGCAACTTTGTGGGAAGAGTCAAGGACGTGCATGTCTTTATAGGAAATTTCACCTACCTAGTTGATTTTATGGTCCTAGAAGATGTAGGATGCGCATTGACTATAGCTTATCCCAAGTAGTGCTAGGGAAACCGCTTGTTGAAACATCTAGAATGAGCCATAACAAGCATGATGGAACGGTTAGGTTCAAGGAAGGAACCGATGAGATCACCTATAGGATGCCTTGAAAACAACCGAGTATGGCCACTTGTCCATTTATGATCGAGACAACATCAAAGCTTTTGAGGACAAAAGTAAGGAAGATGTTGAAAAGGTTATAAATTCATGTGGAAAGAAGGAGGCATTATTATAAGGATTGCTTGACTTTAGGGCCTAGGTATAGAGTCGATGAAGATTTTGTCAACATGATAGAATTCTCATTGAGGATGCGTGAGGAAACGAGAGAGCACGACTATGAGTCTAGCTACAAGACTCTTAAATAAAGAAAAGCGCTTCGGGAGGCAACCCATGCTTAATTGTTTGCTTGTTAGTGTCATATATCTTTTATTAATTGTTTATCCTCATGTTTAAATTTGTAAAATGCTTTATTTTGTTTTTAACCTCGCCTTAATTGCATATAAAGGTATTTTACATAAAGGATAAGTGTAGGAGGATTACACACGCTTTCAAAAGAAACGTAAACATGAGAATAACAATTAACTAAAAGATATTTATGTTTGTTTGTTCGAGTCAAATGCTTGTATCGAGTCATAATGGATGTTTTGCGTAAATTTTCCGATTCTAAAGATGTAAATTTTCCGTAATTTTTCCGTAAAATCGCACCGCTTTTTGTCAGATAACCGACGGCGTCAGATTGCAACCGACGGCGCGTGAAGGAGTAAAACATCGATTACTTTTTTCTCGCTTTTCGAGCTACTTATAAATTTTGGAATTTTCCGTGTCTTAATTTTCTTAGAAATTGTAAACATCCATTCCACAAGCATTATATCCTAGTTTAAATCGAGTCTTATATATATTATTATTACCGATTTTACGCGAAGGTTTCGTTTGTTTTCTTCAAGTGTGCGTGTTTAGTTTGTCAAGAAGAAGTTACATAAGATTGGAAGGAGCTTTTCACGCAATAATTCTTCTTGAAAAGGATTTAACCACCACTTTACACGGATCCTACCGAGCTAATCGGGAGTATTAGTTTCTTTCGCTTTTAATTACCTTCTTTATCATAACTTTGATATTTTCGGGAACATTGGGGACAATGTTCGCTTTAAGTGTAGGAGGAAAATAAAACGGAACTTTGAAACTATGCTTATCCTTGACTATTTGCTTTGTCCAATTGTGATTGTGTAATAAACCATGAGAAAATGTCGGTTAGGGTAATTTTGGCACCAAATTTAAAATTTTTATGACATATAGGAGTGGGCCATTAGTCTTAACAAAAGCGCCTCATGGATAGGAAGTTATATGACTAGCACAAAACCCTTTACCACCCAAATTCCACCAAAATGCGAGGATCGCCTTAGATTAGTAGGAATTAAAGCATTCATCTTCAATGCTTAGAGTGTGAACCGTAGTATATTAGATTCTAGAACTTGTTTTGTGATGCATTCCGAGATCGCAAGTGAGGCTACACTTGTGTAGTTAGGAATAACTAAATGATAAGAGGCATTAGGATAACCCTTGTTTGATACCGTAATATAATTACTTCTTCCACATCGGTTGAGTAATTCCCCACACCCTTTGCGTTGTACTCATCTTTAGTACACGATACCCTAGTTAACCCCTCGAGCCTATCCTTTTCGCGGTTCTCGTGATGTTTCGTTTTTCCGAATATCAATGAAGAGCATTGTTTACACCCCACCCCAAATATACACCCAAATCGCCTTAGCCTACCCCTTATGCACTCACTTTTAGTGCAAATGTTTGTTATCACCCTAAACCCTTAGTTCAATTATCTAGTTGCTTGCATAAGTTGCTAAGTCGAGTCATATCCTTTGTATACGCTTTGGGACGATTGGGATTCATGGGAAAAGTTAAAGTTTATGAAATGACGGGAAGGAACGTTAAATTCAAATTCCCTTTGTTTGCATAATAATGTACCCCAAGTGTTTTGATCTTTTCAATTCGGGTCAAATTAGTGTTAGAGTAATAAAACTCAAGTGTAGGGATATGCCTATAAATCCCTAGTATTTTGATGTTATCGTAGAGGATGGTAGAGTAAAAGTGTAAAAAAAAAAAAAAAAAAAAAAAAAAAAATAGAAAAGAAAAAAAAAGAAAAAAATAGAGTGAAAAAAAAAAAAAAAAAAAAAAACATACTGCTACCATCCTACATCTATCCTTTAAATTTATGTTTGTTTATTTCGCTTATCTAGAGTTTAGAGTGTCGAGTCTTGGCTTAGCAACGCCATTCTTCATATGCATTTAACATAGAGATTTTTGACTTACCACCACTAAATAGCCTATCCCACCAAACCCTTATTTCCTACCGTAAGCCTAACATTACAACCCTTTAAAAGACCTCTTTGATAGTCTTTCCTAGGTGCTTACGCCAAAGCGATGGAGGTTTGATCTATTCTCAAGCCTATGGTAATCTATGTACTAGGACCGTTAATGAGTGTTTATCTTCCATTTCCTATTTGTTATATTTCATATATACACCGAGAGAGATGTGAGTATCCAAACACCCCATGTGAGGTGCTAGTATGTAATTTCCGTGCTTGTTATGACTTTTATGGGCTTATATGTGTTGTGGACCGCTTTGAATTAATGCTTCATGACCCCTAACTTATAAATTAATTGGTTAAAGCACATTTGCTTGAGGACAAGCAAATAACAAGTGTAGGGATATTTGATAAGGTTTTAAAAGGTACCATTTTGAGGGTCGTTTAAGTCCTTATTTGATCACTTTTGTATCCGTTATTGCTTAATATCGCTCCTTTTCACTTTTAGGTCTCTTGAAGGCAAAATGTCGGAATGGCACTTATTTGGACGAAAAGGCGCGAATATATGAAGAAAATGGCCAAAGTCAAAATCGAGACACTCACAGCTGCCGAAATTAGAAGGCGACGGCCAAAAGCTAATGGCGACGCCGTCCCAAAATTGTTGTGACGATCCGTAACCCAAAACTCAGATTTTCAAGCGACGACGCCTAGTTGTGAAAGAGTAGGCCGTCGCTACTCGACGGCCTAGATGCAATCCGACGACGCCGAAGTCAAGAGGACGGCGCCACGGACATAAGGTGACGCCGCCGCAAGGTTAACGTGGCCAAGACGAAACCCTAATGACGGCGACACGACGACGCCACTAAACATAAGGTGACGCCGTCGCATATGTAATCTTATATATAGAATCCGAATTTTTCGCCTTTTGTGGAGAGTCTTTGGAGTGAAAACCTAAAACCGAACCTAAGGTGTCTTGTACAAGATTTTAGGGTTTTAAACCCTATCTTACATCAAGATAAGTCTTTACTTCATTAATTCAATTATGTCTTTGATTATTTGTGTGTATGCTTGCATGTTCTCCATGTCCCGCTAATTTATTTGTGTGTTTGCTTAGGAAGTATGAAACTTAATTATTGAATATTGATTGGTTGTTTCTTATCTTAGTTGATTAATGATCTAGTAATGCGATAGGTCATTCGTTGTGTACTTAATGCTTGATTCATCTTTGTGAACCTTAGAATATAATTACCGAGTAGTTGTAGGCTAAACCATCCAAAGAGCGCCTTAGAGTAGGAGTTTATCATCCCTAGTGGGTTTGTAGACGAGACCCTTTGGTAAGTTCAAAGAGTTAGGAGAAACGATACCCTACAACTTTAGACACACAACGCAACTAAGAATAAGGACGTGACAACTCAACCATCAATAGGAGATAATTAAGGAGTAGTACAACCTAAGTAAACACATCTTTAAACTATCATACGAGCACACATTAATTAGACATAGACTCCCACAACCTTAGTTTAGATAATTAGATAATAGTAGAGTAATCGGTAGAAATACCAACCCCCAAATCCAATACCCGAGATTCAGACCTTTCCATTTCATAAAACATAAAAAGATAAAAATAATCTTCCTCAACCTTAACCTTAGCGTAGTAACTCCTTACTAGCATTCCTATTCCCCAGAGAACGATATCAATACCCGTGGCTTACCCTAATTACTACACTACAACGATTAGGTTCATCGCCTAGGGTGTTATAAAACTTGCTCAAGAAAAGGAAGTTTCCTTGACCCCGAACGAGGCGCTTAGTAGCGTTATCACGAAGTTTCCTCAACCGAATCATCTCCGGTTAAGTCCACTAATGCTAGGATTTCCCTACACCAAGGAAACCAATCAAACTAATCCCCAAGAAGATTGTTCCCACTAGATTTCACCCTCCACAACTCAACCAACATCATTAGTGCCTAGAGCCACCTCACAATCATCTCCACATTCTCACAATGTAGAAGACTTACCTCCTTGGCCATCTCATCTTCCACCACTACCAACAAATTCACTTGAAAAGGGTGAGCAACAAAATCAAAGTGTTAAATCAACACTTGCTCCAACATCAAACTCTCGCATTCCCCCCAATAGTCCATTTTGGATTATGAGAAGACATCAAAGGCAACCACCCGACATCATGGAAGTTGATGCTTCTTTACCTCCACCCTCAAACATTGTAGAGCCATCACTTAATGAGCCTCCACCAATTCCTCCTTCATTTGAAGATCCTCAACCCATTTCACTTGAACTTCCACTTCAAGAAATTCAAAACCACGAGAAGGATTGCTATCATTGTAAACATGTTGAAAGGTTGATACATGAACTATGTGAAGAGCAACGTTTCATGTTTTATCACCTCCTCGAACGTTTCGAAGAGGTCAACAAGCCTAAACTACAATGAGCATCATAAGTCACAAGCTCAAACTTAGAATTTTTAGGAAACCTATCTCATTCTTGATCATCATTAAGCTTTTAGTTGAATCTAGAGTTTGGGTAACTCATTAGCATTAGTAGCACTTGTATGGCTAGTTCATTCTCTTAGTTTTAGAGATTTGGTTGATCATCTCTTGTTTTTATTGAATGAATATCTATATGCCATAATTGTTATGTGCTTTATGTTTTGTGCTTGCTATATCATATACTACTCACATCTTCATTAGCTCTCATTGTCAAGAAACCACAATGCATGTACCGGATCCTCCAATGCCTAGACGGATCCCTACAAGAAGGGAACCGTGGGATCCATGGTATGCAAGCACAAATTTCTACTAACTTGAGTTTTATTTGCAGGAAATTATGCACTATACTCTTGTTTTCTAACCTTTACTTTGTAGATTTTCAAAATACATGAAGATTTTGACACCATAAAGCTAGGGGAGCTTTGTGTCAAACGATATTGCAAAACATTTGCAACTTAATCCGATTTTGGACTATACTTCATGACACCCCATTGCAATTTTGCAATCTTCAAGGGGGAGCACGTTCTCGTCACTTACACGAACCATTTGCAAACATAATTGCAAACACAATTAGTTTATTTTACGTCATGTCCTTGATGCCCTTTCAAAGGGATGGACTCGTCAGGGGAGTTAAGACGAGTACCATTCCGCCACTTGCTCTCTTTACATTTTACATATTTTTTTAAAATTGTGTTAGTTTTTTTAACACTTTTGTTTCGACAAAAGGGGAGAAGAAAGTAAAACTACAATTCAAACTTTACAATTTTAGCTTTTCCTTAAAATAATTTTATTTTTGTCATCAACAAAAGGGAGATTGTTAATACAAATAAGCCGTAAAAACGTTTATTTATATTTTACGATCTTCTAATGTTTTGTCGATAACAAACGTAAAATCATTTTAACGAAACAAATAAAATACGTAAATGGTTTGAGTTAATAGTTTCATAACACACTTACGGTTTCACATAAAACACTAAAACATGTATAAGTGATTTTATGATTTAGATACATATGTACCACAACTAGTGTTTACATATTGGGTTAGCATATACTTAAACTAAGTATACCAAAATGGGTAAAAACAAGTATATACTAAAATGGGTAAAAACAAGTATATACTAAATGGGTAAAAAACTAGCAAATGGTATTGACCCATAACCCATGGTTTTATATATACCACTTAACCAAGTTCATTGTATCTAGAAAGAAAACCATGGATCAACCCATAACCCATGACCCATGACCCATAACCAAAAATACCCATGGGCAAAGAGGAGCGTTCCACGGATCCACGGCTTTGTGCTAGCGGATCCTTGTGGTGGATCCGTGGGATCCGGGAACAAGAGAGAATTTTTCTATAAATGAGAGCCATTTCTTCCTTTCTATTCACCACTTTACATACATACTTCCCAAGTATTATAACCCTCAACCTCATATCCAAGTGATCTATGTAATTTGTCTTTTGTTTTGTGTGGTCTTCTAGGTTCCTCTTAAAGGCAAGATCACCACTTGAAGACGCAAGCTCAAGTCCATGAGTTGCCATGCTTCGTCATCATCAAGATAACTAAGGTTCTCTTGTTGATAGTTCTTACTTTCTCCATAGATGTTGGGTTGAAGGCATTAGTGAAGAATGTCGAAAGTGTCAAGATGAAAGCATTAGTGAAAGATGCTCATCATCCGTGTCAAAGCATTAGTGAAGAATGCTAAAGGTTTCAAGACGAAGGCATTAGTGAAGGGTGCCAAGCGTTGTGTCTAAGGCATTAGTGAAGGATGCCGAAGAATCAAATCAAGTAGCATTTGGGAAGAATGCCTAGGTCGTATAATCGATGAGGTGCATCGTTATACATATAAGTATTTGTTTATTTCAAGGATGTTGATATCCTTGTTGGTGTTGTAACAAGGGTGGATCTCCTCGATATTAGGTGTTGTGTTGTGAAGGTAGTAGTTCCTCCATAGTAATGGAACTAGGTGCTTAGCCTAGTACCTAATAAAGGGTAGGCGACGTTGTGATAGGATTAGTTCTCCTTGGTGTGAAAGAACTCGGTGGTTAGCCTAGCACCGTATAAAGGGTAGGCGACGTTGTGTTAGGTGTGGTTCGCCTTGGTGTGAAGGAACTCAGATTTAGCTTTGTACCGAAAAAGGTTAAGCGACGTTGTGAAGGCTTCTCCACCATAAGGAGTTGGTGTAGTGTTTACGAACTCTCGAGTAGGTGACTCGGGAGTGGAGTAGGCAAGGAAGGTGTCCTTGTAGCCGAACCACTATAAATAACTTGTGTCGTGGTGATGTGCTTCTTACTCTTTATCTTTCATTACACGTTTATATATCTAGCTATCAACGTCCAACATAAACAACCAAATGGATTGACATAAGTCGATCTAAATATTTAAAAGGAAGTTTTTAAATTGGTAAAACTATTCAACCCCCCCTTCTAGTTTTCCACAAACTCAGTGACTATGACATCCATTACAAGATGGTACCCATCTTTTGTGATAACACCAGTGATATTGCAATCTCCAACAACCTTGTCCTTCACCAAAGAACCAAACACATTGATATCAAATATCATTTTATCAGGGACCACATCATGAAAGGAGACATAGAACTCCATTTCATCCCTACTGAATATTAGCTTGCTGATTTCTTCACCAAACCTTTGGATGAACCTACCTTCAGGAGACTGAAAGCTGAATTGGGAATGCTTGACATTGAAAGTTAGCAACCTGATAACCAATCCTGATCTCAGCAGTTCTCTCTGGAAAGGTCCCTGATCCCTAAATAAAACCCCAAAATCACATATTCTCACTGAATGAGTAAGACTCATTCAGGGTCCCTGACATTTGATAAAGAGCATTGAATGAGTAACTAAATGCTCTAAGTATTTCAGTTACTTAATGTCCTAGGTTGGTAAACACACCAATTTAATATAGGAATATATGTCTCAAAACCCTTCTGTCATCCATGTCACGGGTCCCAATCAACCTTACCTCATCCCAATTGGCATTAAATGTCCTCTCTCACAAAAAATACCCTTAGGATATTTTAAACCTGCAAATGCACTTTTACTGTGCACTCCAACTGTTCTCTTGAAAAACAGGAGAAAACTGCGGGTCATGGAGTGGTTGCATTAAATGAGGTAAATAAATCGTTTTCAAAAATGACTTTACAAATCCTCACATGTGCAAAAATTACCCCTTCACCACTCTATAAATACCCCTCTCAGAAACTCAAAAACATACACACAAATTAATTTCTGCAAACAAACTCTGTCAAAATACTTTCAAAGTCAAGAAACAATTGTGTGTTCTTTGTTCTAAAACCAGTTTAAGCAAAAATTGATCTTTTCAAACAATATACAAAAGTTTTTCACCACAAACTTTTAAAAGGAATGATTTTTTTGATTGTTCTTGTAAAAAAAAAAAAACTAAATATTTCTGAATGGAAATGGCAAGAACTCAAAGTCTTCAGTTTGCACCACAGTGGGTAGGAAGTCTTGATAATATTGAATTTAAAACAAACAATACTATAGGAAACTTTGAATACCCACATGATGTCCCAGCCTATAAGGGAATCATGAAATTTTTGCTAAACTGCCCACTGAGAAAGGCCTTTACAAATTTCCCATCTATACTGTACCATAACTTCCTTAGGGAGTTTTGGGAAATTGCAATGGCCTATGACCATAGACGGAACTTGAACATTTTTTTTGGGAGGGGGGGGGCGAATTTATTTTGGGAGGGCTGAATCGGAGATTTGTTTGTAACCTCAACTAAATTACCCCTAAAACCTATAATATTTACACTAGGTGCCGCAAAATTTGGGGCGGGGCCATCCCGGTCTCCATTAAGGTCCGTCCTTGCCTATGACCCGACACCCTCCACTGATGAGACTGACCTTAGACCCCTCAGGGAGTTTCTCATCAGATTCTCAATTTTAAATGGGGAACAAATAGTTACTCTAGACTATAAAACATTTTGCTCTTCAACAGAGCTTGACTACAATCAGGGAAATTAAGTTGGTCACCCTGACCCCCCATCATAAATACGAGTTAGGTAAAATTGCTTTAGATCCAAAACTTTTGGACAAAACCCCAGTCACCAAAGAACTCCTTTCCCGTGGCTTGGAAGATCCTGCTCACTTTTGTGATTCGGGTTCTCGTGGAACCACTCATCCACCGAACAAATTAATTCTATTCGGTTGATGATGGCCTCACCGCTTGATGACCGGTACTAATTTCGACATAGGGAGATCATTTACATGATCTCGTAACCAAGCTACTGAGCAAAACTTGGGTGAAATATGTTTCATACCCTAGGTTTGTCTCTTGTGCTTTACAAGTGTTCTTGGGTTGCAACTATACTCGTGGATTTTAAATATGGCGCTTACCAACCACCCCGAGTCAATCAAATTTTCAAAAGAACCCATCCCCGGTCATCGAAATTGAATTGACGGCCCATATGGTTGTCAGAACAACCGTAGGGACTCAAGTGTCTCCAAACCCTACTCCCAAAAGAGAAAGGGAAGTCTTAGAATGGGACTAAGACTAAACCCAAGTCTCAGGGCCCTGAGGCTTCTGTAGCACAGCCTAAAAGGCACAAAAAGCCCCAGACTGACAAGCCACCCAAGGGAGACCAAGCAACATCCACCCCGGTGACAATGAAGGACACTGATACATCACAATCAGTGACCTTGGTCCCACATACTACTCCCCATGATCTAGAGGGAAACAAACAACCCACTGATAGGAATCTTACTGCCACTGCTTCTAAGGATAGCGCTGGGAAACTCCCACTAGTGCTTGAAGGAGCAACGAGAGACAAAGACTCAGAGGGAAAGAAACAACCCGCTAATATGGAACTCACAACCAATCCTGACTCCAGAGAAGACACTGGGAAACACCCATCAGTGTCTGAGGGGTCCTTGGGGGACAAAGACTCAGGGGGACAAAAACCACCCACTGATACGGACCTATAACCCCCACTGGTCTTCTAACTGTTGCTGAGGTTCAAGAAATATTGTTTTCTGATGAAGAGATTGCTGACAGTGAGGAGGAAATTTTTTCTGCTGGAGAGGAAATAGATGCTGATGTTCAACCACAAGTACAAGAACATCAGCCTGATCCAACAAAGCCTGAAGAGTCACCCTTCCAACATGAAGAAGACTCATCTGAATCTTCAGACTCTTTTACATCTTCATGCCCTGAGGAATTAAAAAAGTATGACATGGATCTCATTTATGACCATCTTCATAAGCTGGATGATCATGAAGAAATTTCTCAAAACTTTTCAGGATGCTCATACCAAGCTTGATGACATCAAGGAATCTGTCAAGGAAGACCTTGCACTAAACACTAAAGTGCTTGAGGCTACAAAAACTTACATGAAGAATTCTTCCAGCCTCACTGAACTGATCACACTGCTTAACAACTCTAATGTTCAGGGTCTTGCCACTTCAGTTTAGGCTATTCATTCCACTCTGGGCTCTTTGGATATAAAGGTTGTTGATCTGGTTAAATCATCTTCTTCTATAACCTGGAATCTCGGGCCTAGAAATGACTGCGCTGGAATTATCTCAGGAACTCTTGGGGGAGAAAGTCACAAATCTTCAACACGACACCTCAGAAATCAAATCTATGGTTTATGAGATCTACCAGGCTTTTAAGGGTCAGACTTCTGCTTCAACTACTCCAGCAACTCTTGCTCTCACTGACGTTCCGACAATGCTAAGGGGAGAGATGCATCAAGAGACTCCTCTCACACCGAGGGGAGCCAACTCCAAGAAATGATCGCAGTGCCCATCTCCTCAATCCCACCAACATCAACACCAATCTTCACTTCATCAATAACAACAACAACAACACCAGTGACAACAACATCAACTTCTTCATCAGTCCCTCCTCAGGACAAGGGCAAGAGCATAATGATAACACCAAAGCCGGCAAAATTCCTTTTATGATTGGCAATAAGAAGTATCTGCTCATTCCAAAACAGCTAACTGCATATATTGAGAAAGAAGACAGGCTCAAGAAACAGGCTGAGGAAGAGCAAAGAAGCAAAGCTGCCTTGGTCAAGGTAGTTACTGAAGAAGCTGAGAAGTTGGGGATCGATCCTAAGCAGCTTGAAAAAGGACAAGCTGGCATGAAGTTTAAAGCAGATCAGGATGATGAGATTGCAGCCCTTAGAAAGAAAAGGGATGAAAAGAATAAGAAGACTGCTGAGATAAGAAAGGCAATGATCGATCACTACAACTGGACCATGACCAGTAGGAGAACCCCTGAGCAAATAACTGATGTCTATATCATCCCCAGATCCAAGCCTGTTGCAATGAACGTCTACATGGGAGAAGACAAAAGGGAATTTGAGGTTCATGATCCCCTGAAGTTTACCGACTTTAGGATCACTGAACTTGATGAACTCGATTCCATCATTGAAAAGAAGAAAAATTAGGTAGTCAAGGATTTGATGAAAGCTCTTAGCAAAAGATATGAAAGACTGAGGGAAGTACCAGCTCAGCTTGGAATACAATCTTCTCTCCCTGAAGCTCAAGGCACTCAACCTCAGTCATCACAAAGAAAAAGGAAAAGAGTTGAATCCGAGCCTGAAGCCAAGGTCCCTGGTTTTGACTGCAACAGAGAGCTACCTGAAGGGGTGAAGTTTGTTAATTGCTTGGTCATTAAAGAGCCTGAAAGAGGACTCTTCTTCATTGATGTTTATGGAAACCAGGCATTCTAAAGATGGAGCAATATCGATCAGGCTGGCATAGCTACGATGCTGAGTTACTTGACACTGGCCTCTCAAATTCGGTCTCCTGCAAACATCAGGTTTTGTGCTGACCTAATTGCCAAAGTAAGAGATCATCCTGACAAATCAACTCTCCTGTCTAAGAAGTCAAGCTTGAAGCCTAAGAATCCACATTGATTGACATCACTGAAATATCTATAATTACTTCTTTTGTACTAGTTAGGAACTTGTAATGTCTTATGAATAAACGATGTATTTTTTTTGATAAAGATCAATGTTCCTTATTATGTTTATTAGTACATTCAGTGTAAAAAGAAGCCTCTTGCTTACTTACACTGATCAAAACACTTAGGCTATTTGTATATCCAAATAGGGGGAGACTGTTGGGTTCAGTTAATACCCAAACCTCTTAATTCTAGGATTTGAATAGAAAATACCCTAAGTGTTTATAACCTTAAACACTAACAAGTCACCAAGTGCATAGCCACTCAGTGAGCTATCTTCAGGATACTCATTACGAGACTAAGAAGTAAAGTTTCTTCACTCAGTGAGGCGGAACTCAAGGGGTGAAGACTGAGTCAAGAAGAAGATGGTGGATTTAGTTAGTGATGACAATAACTCACTGAATCCCAAAACTCCTCACCAATAAGAGATAACTAGGGAGTAATAGCATCTAAGTGAACACCTCTTTAATCATCATACGAGCACATCTACAATTAGCATAATCTATCCACTAGTTAATTAGATAATTAGATAAGTAGTAAAAGTAGTAAAATCGGTAGAAGTACCACCCCCAATCTTATACCCCGAGATATTTACCTTTTCTTTCTAAAAAACCATAAAAAGACTAAAAAGAATCTTCCTCAACCCCACCTTCTCGTCATATATCTCTTTCTAGTATTCCTATTCCCCTAGAGAACGAAATTAATCCCTGGCTTATCACATACTACACTATAACGATTAGGTTCACTGCCTAGAGGGTTGAAAGACTTGCTCGTAGAAAAGGAGGTTTTCTCGACCCCGAACCCTTCGTATCACGTGTTTTTTGAAGGTAATGATGTCCATGTGTGTTTGTTGAGCATTATGAAAATTTCATTGGTATGGAAGGAAGCACCTTTCACCTTGACAACCAAGGGTCTTTATCGAATGCTATTGTTGCTCAAAAAGCTGATTGAATGGTTCCTGATGTTACAAATGATGAAATTAAGGCGTCTATGTTTTCTATTGGGGATAATAAAGCCCCGAGCCCGGATGGTTTCACCGCTACATTTTTCAAGAAAGCATGAGATGCCGTTGGCGTTGATGTTATCAATGTGGTACGTGACTTCTTTACTAATGGTAAGCTTCTCAAAGAGCTTAATCATACTATAATAGCTATTATTCCTAAAGCTTCTACTCTTTCGCGGGTTAATGATGATCACAGACTAATATCATGTTGTAATTTCTTATATAAATGCATTAGTAAACTCATTACTAATCACATATAGGAGGGTCTTAATGATGTTGTTAGCATAAATCAGTCTTCATTCGTTCCTGGGCGTAGGATTTCGGATAACACCCTCCTTATGCAAGATCTAATGCATAATTACCATCGAAATTCTGGTCCGCCTAGGTGTGCTTTTAAACTTGATATTCAAAAATCTTATGATATGGTGGATTGGCATTTTTTGGAGACTATTTTGATTGATTTTGGTTTTCATACCAAAATGGTGGCATGGATTATGGATTGTGTTTCTACTACTTCCAATTCTATATGTGTCAATGGGAACTTATTCGGATGGTTCAAGGGCAAGAGAGGTTTGAGACAAGGTAACCCTATGTCTCATTATCTTTTTTCTTTAGTCATGGAAGTTTTAACATTGATTTTGCAGTGTAGGGTGCGTATGATGGATTGTTTATCTTTAATAGAGGTAATTTTGATTCAGCAAACGTGATTATGGAGGCTTTGGATGAATTCAAGCAAGTATCGGGTTTAGTTCCTAGTATCCCAAAACTAAGGCCTATTTTTGTAATGTTGCTAACCTAGTGAAACATGATATTTCGAGACGATGCCATTTAAAGAGGGTACCCTTCTCGTCAAGTATCTTAGGGTCCCTCTTATCTCATCTTGTTACAATATAGGGATTGTAAAGTCCTTATTAAACGGCTTTAAAGTTGTATTGCTGATTGGATAAATAAGTTTTTATCTTTTGCAGGAAGGTTACAACTTATTATGTCTGTCTTGTCTTTAGTGCATATTTATTGAGCATCAATTTTCATCCTTCCTTCTCGTAATATCTATGACCTAGAACAATTTATGCATGGTTTTTATGGTTTTAAGGTGATATGAAAAAGGGGAAGGCGAAAGTGGCTTGGGAGGATATTTGTAAACCCAAGTCTGAAGGTTGTCTAGTCATAAGGCGAATCGAAGAGTTTAATGATGCCCTCATGACTACTCATATCTGGTGTATTTTGACTCATGAAGAGTCCTTATGTGACACATGAGAATTTTTCACTGTTTATTTTAATAATAAATGTGAATTTATTATTGTTTAATTGATAATTTTAAGCTTACACTTGCTAAAACTGTTGTTTTAGGAAGTTATCATGCACACTGCAGCACGCAGTAATACACAGAATTGATATTTCATATTGAAATAAGTGAAATAATCACTTTTTAACACTCACTGATGATTTACGAACAAAAATGAGAGGTTATCTTAGAATTTCAAAAAAACACGGTACCACACGTATACCGACACTGAATTAGTAACGGCACCAAATTTATTTTCTATTTTCAAAGTAATAATAAATCAGTGTTATTACGATTGCGAAAACGTTTATGAAAATATAATTTTTATATTTTGTGGGTACCGGGAAGGTACATTTATGCGGAGTTTGACAGAATACGGAGTAGAGACTGTACTATATAATACACTAAAAACAAAAAGGGACAAGAATTATCCTACTCACGCACACACGACACGTCCATATCCTACCCTACTCCTCTCTCTCTCTCTCTCTCTCTCTTCTGTTTTCCGTGTTGCCTCTCCCGCACTCTAAAACACCAGGATGGTGTGTTCTCTTCTCTTTTGGAAGTCAAAGTTTGAAACCATCTCTATCATCATCCTCAATAGCAACCTACACCTCTAGTCATCACATGATGCACGGAGGTGGCTATAAAGAAAGAGACATGTGCCAAGAAGCGTAAACATCTACCAAACGGGTCAAGAGGTCTAGGTTTTCAATTCCTAATTCCCTTATAAATTGATGAAGGAATCGCAAGTTTTCTTCACCCATTGCTCACAAACACTCAAGAAAAATTAGGGTTTTCAAGTAGAGGATTTTCAAAATTAGTAAAGGGTTTTGCTAATCGAGGTGAAAGAGGCATAATTCAAGTTCTAATTGTGCCAATTTTTTAGTATTTGTGATTGAAGTTTGTTGTAGCTTTTGATTGGGCATTTTTTTGATTTAGTATTTGTGCTTTAGGTTTGCAATATTTTAAAATACTGATGAAGTTAAGTTGCGGGTGTAACGGATCAAGATCAACGCGTAAAAGTATCACAAAACGATGTTAAAAGTAAACTTTAGAGAAGAAAAGAAATATGATCACTAACTAGAGATTTTATCTTTCTTATAATTTTCATCCAAATAAGCTCAAATAATGTCATAAACTCTAAGTGCCTCATACTTGACATGTTTATTAAATGCAAATGGATTTAAACCAAAACAATGGTATTTTGATGAATAAGCCATAAGAAAAATAAGGTAAATGAACCCCCAATTACATAAAAAATGTCACCTCATTAAATACTCTTACACTTGAGAGTTTTCTTCCTTAAGCAAACTAGTAACTAGCATTATACATGTGTGTTGCATCGGGGACAATTTTATATAAAAAATGTATCATCCAAGAACATGGTTCCAAGTCTGCATATCAAAAAAGGAGGTGTAAGAAAGAAGTCGTATTCTAAAGGGAAAGAAAAGTCCAAGGGCAGGAAAAAGATCCCGTCGCCCCCTAAGAAGGAGAGACCCACAAAGAATAATGATTGCTTTCATTATGGAAAGATTGGAGACAGAAAGATGAACTTTCTTTCTTACCTTGCTAAGTTGAAAAAGAACAAGGATGTTAGATCATCTAGCAAATCATGTTTGTTCATGATTCAACTCTTTACTTTATCTCCCAGCTCCTGGGTACTCCTGAATACTGAGATGTCTGTTCTACCCTTGAACATAAGTTTGTAATCGGAGTGTTTCCTTAAGCTTGGTGCATGGAGCAGAAGAGGTACGTGATCATCTGTTCTGGTTTGCTGGTCTACATAATGTATGTAGTTTATTGTATTATTTGTGATTAACTAAAAGTTGGTGTATATGATTAAGTAAAAGTTCGTGATTAACCTAAAGTCCCAAGGCTTCAAATTGTAACATATTTGTTTATAACGAGTATTTTTATAATCGTGTTCTCATTGCAGGCGTGTGGTTAATCTAGGATTGTTCGTGTAATCGCAAGTCACAACAGGATATTTTTGCAATTTTTAGACCGCATCTGCAACACAAGAAAATGGGAGGGACATTCATGTAATTTTCTGTTACATGAACAGTCATTAATTTTAACGCAATGACTGTTTCTGCAATCGCATGTAAACGAAAAGGACATTTTGCGATTTTATATAGACTATTTTTGCGACGCAGTTAAAATTGGAGGGATTATTTTTTTCTTTTTTCCTCTCACTTTACTATTCAATGAAGAGAATTTAGTGAGAATAAAAGTTAAAATGAAAAAGGTAAAAATGATTTATAGCCACACATTTCAAATAAAATAGGAACATTTAAAATGATATGCATCTATATTTGTAGATGCATCTTAAATGTGTGGTTTAATTTCATTTCACACTTTTTATTTTAATTTTATGTATCATGGGGATATAACTCATTTAATATTGAATAACCTCCCGGCTTTTTGTTTATACTAGGCGAGTACTCACGTCTGGCGGCAACGGTCCCTAGCAGTTCTTTATGCATTAAATGTATTGTTTGCATTTCTCCATTAGCAAGGTTGACTTATTTAGTTTTCAATTAGTTTGCATTCCTTCATTAGCTTTTCAAATATTCTTCCATTAGTTTTTTTCAAACATTCCTCTATTAGCTTATCAATAGTTATGTAATGTACATTAAACCAATTGCATGCATGGATAGTTACTCTTTCAGAAAATTAAGAAGTCAACTTTACACTTAGATGCATGATTTTCAACATTCAACAATCACATTGACTTTAAACTTTTAACTTTCAATTTCCACTTTCAGCTTTGACTATTTTTCTATTTTATGTAGTTAAGATTAAGATTTACAATAAAATAACTAGTTCCGTGTAATACACGAGTTAATTTGTTTAACTTTCAATTTCACACTTAGCAAGCTAGAAAATCGGTTTGAGATGGTAAGTTATAATCCATACTAGAACAATTTTAGTTGAGATAAGTTGCCACCACTTGTGTTCGCATCATAACCAAGAATTTTTCTATACATTGTTCCCCATTATATCATAATACACCAAGATAATGAAGGTTGTGCGATAACATTTGACTTACCAAAATATGAATTCGTTATGTCACAACATAATGGATCCATTACCTTAAAAAAAGAGTATTCCCAAACTTGTAGAAAGCTAACATTAAAGTTTGGAGTATCAAGTAACAAACACATATATCACCTCATTACCTCGATCATGAGACCATCAGTTAAAATATACTCTTTGCTAAGTGCAAACTATAGTACTTGAAAACAAATACATTCTTAGAATTTAGTCGAGGGATAATCGGGTACACCCAAAACGGTACCAGTATAGTTCAAATAGTACCGCGCTCATCCTTAGACATAACTTTGATACCCCTTAACTTAGATATGCGCCAATAATTAAGTTAGGTATTGGCCCAATACCTAACTTAATTTTTTTTAGAAAGGCAATATATAATAGAGAACCTAAAAAAAGACTGCAATACAATACAAGGCACCCTGTTCAATTAACAAGACACTTAAAAGAGAAGGGGCCCTAAAAGTAATAAACTAAACGTACAAATGTAAAACACTAACTCGAAAATACTGAATAACACTATATGCCACATTATACATTTACCATAATGTGACATGAGAATAAAGAACCAAACATTGAGCCATATAGTCCAACGTGGGTCCTCTAAAGAAACAACCTTGTCTCATTTGTAGTAGAGTAGAACCTGACAAAGTACCATAGAATGAAATTGTGAATGTACAAAGGTGTACAGATGCCCACAACCCATTTAGATCCATGGCATTTAACAAGCCAAGGCATATGGGCTAGCGCGTTAAGCCTATTACACATAATAAGAGTCCACTAATAGTTCTTTATCAAATGTCTGAAATCAAGACACTACTTGTTAAGCAAACTACCACCTGAAAACCGAAAAACATTTTGTGATAAGGAAGCTTCATTGATAACATTGCAGCATTAGCTTTAATTATTTCTAATTCTAGAAAATTGCTACTCTGTACAACATTTTGTAACTACAGTTAGGGGATACAATTGAATTCGCACACTAATTGCAAATGGTTCACATTCACAAATCATGGAATTAAGAAACTTATAATAGACATAATGGCGCTATTCAAATAAGAGATTTATCTCCGATTGATGGCTATGTTCTCCGATTATGGCCATATAATGTTACAAGTATATTTGTGCTTGTAATAGCGGCGAATCCAAATATTTGACAAAAGGCGTGTACTTTTTATCAAAACAGCAATCGGTATAGATTTAGTCTGTTTACAATTGTAAGCAGACATGCGTCAAGTATCAGGTATGTCTGCTTACAATTTACTAATTCATTTCTCTTGCAACAGCCTCGTAGCGTAACCAGCCACCCACCCCCCAAAGGTATCTTGTATTGTATCAAAATCCAGAATGAAGTGGCGAAAGCAGTTGCAGCTATCGCTCACAGACACATTATCGTGATTGTTTTGATGCCAAATTATATTTCAAGCACGATAGCGCACAAGAAATCGAGATGTACAAACTTGACTAAAATCTTTCTACCTTGCTATTCTTTAGTCTCGCATCACAGATACATAATTATCCACAATCTTCTACTCTTTGACGCAGAAGGATTGGATGATCCTGCTACAAAATCAAAATACTCCGCAACTAATTATCACGCAAGCAGAAAGGATTGCAAATCACAATCTTGCTAGGAAAGATGATATTAGCAATATTGGCCTATCTGTAATTTAAGTTATGTGTGCCTCTAAATGCAAATGTTAAAAGCGAAACGATTCCTCCAGTAAATCACAGTAATCCTATTCTAATCAAAGATCAAAATAGCTTCCATGAACCAAAAGAAAAACCATGTATAACCTCTGTACAAAGAGAATATGTGTCTACAACTTATGTACTTTTTACCAACACAACGAAAGAAATAAACCCAAGACCGTAACATTTAACTTATCTAAAAGGGAAGTAAGTAAACCAGAATTTTTCAAACACTTGTTTCAAACGAGACTCAAGCCCTGTACTCTTTGGAACTTGACTCAAGCTGCTTCAAGCCCATGAAGCATCTTGATCACATCCACGGTATCATCAAGGTAGTATTTTGCCATACTCGGCTTTTGGCCAACGGTACATGCAAATACTTCTGCTATCCCTTGTAATGACGGGTTCACCACTGAACTTGATATCTTCTCAAACATGTCTTCATCGGATCGATCATCTCCTATACATAGGACGAAATCTAAAGGCTTCCCTTTACTTTGCATACTTGCAATGAGACTTTCCACCACCAGTCCTTTGCTCACACCCTACAATTCACAATAAACAAACATTTAGAGGGTGTTTGGGATTGTTTATGTAACTGCCTGTGTGCTTTAAGCAGTTTTAATGTTTGGTAAAACTCCAGATCCACTTATTATAGTGTAAATAAGCACTTGCAAAATCAGTTAGCTACCTGCTTATTATTTTAAGCAGTTAAATCAGTTTAAAATAAGCAACCCCAAACACCTCAACGCTAATTTTTTATCAGTACCGATTAAGACTTAATCCAGAACATAATACAAACAAATTTATTTTGACAATAAAACATAAAGATATAAAATTGATGAAAATGCATGCCTACAGCATAAGATATAAAATTGACCCGTAAAATTACCTGTGGGTTGACTTCAACGATTTGCTGCCCTCGTTTGACGGCCACGGGCTCATTGGCTAGAACGCTTTCAAGGTGATCGAGTAGCTCTTTCGCTTGCCACATTCCAAAATCAGGGTCAGCTTCTTGATGATGCCAAACTAAAGCACTTTCCTTTATCTCTATAGAAGAACCGTCAGTCGCTTCGGTATAATGCTCCATCACTGGTAACGCCACCTTCTTCCAATCAGCATCCACCGCTAAGCCGCCACAACATTCCCATTCAGAATTACCATTCCACCTAGTCAACCACCCATGTTCCGCTGATAACCCAAGATTCTTACATGAATCAAACCACTTACTTAATGAATCTTTCCCTCTGCCACTAACAATAAACACTACATTCTTTGGGTCATTAGACAGCACATTCAAGATCGAAATAACTTCTTTATTTGGAGCTTTATCAACCGAACCTTGTGGCATCACTGTCCCATCATAATCCAACAAAATTAACCGACTATTTGTCTTCTTATAGGAGGAAACAATATGTTCAACGGATAGTTTCCTGAAGTTGAACCCAAGAGCCACAACACGAAAGCCCAAACCAAAGCCAAACCCCCAACATCTTTTATGAAAATGCTCCTTACAAGCCCTCTCAAGATCTTGATCGAAACTTTTAGCCCAATACGCAACATCATGAGAACTAACATACTTATAATGCTTTTCATGACGCAATTTCTTCTCGTTATCAGGCATCGTGATGGCTGATCTCATGGCCTCCGTAACAGACTCAATATTCCAGGGGTTGACCCTGATGGCCCCACTTAAAGAAGGCGAACACCCTATAAATTCCGATACTATAATCACACTCTTTCTACCTTCAGATTCATCAACACCTAACGCTTTATCCAACTCAGGACTACTTTGTCTTGAAACAGTATACTTATAAGGCACCAAATTCATACCATCACGAACCGCATTTACGACAACACATTCAGATATTGCATAGTAAGCAACTTTATCTTGTGTCGTAACAGGGCCATTCACAAACACAATTGGCTCATATCCATCTTGACTGAACCGCCATTAACCTCATTAGCTACCTTTTGTGTCTCATTTTCAACTTCCTGAATATCATGACCCCTACTTGAGCAGGATTCACAATTTGTACCAAAACTACCGACCCCCTCAAGTCGGGATAGTCCTCCAAAAGCTGCCCCATTGCTAAAAACTTTAAACTAATACCTTTAAACATATCCATATCATCAACACCCAATATCACAATTTTCCCTTGATAAATCCTCCTCAACTCTTCAACCTTTTTAGCAGTTTGAATACTCGATTTATCGGATTCAATCTGACCCATATGGATACCAACAGGCAAAATTTTAATACTAACTGTCCTACCATAATATTCAAGACCAATATACCCTCTTTTCGACTTATAATCAAGTCCCAACATCCTACTACAACACGATAAAAAATGTCTAGCATAATCAAAAGTATGAAACCCTATCAAATCACAGTTCAACAAACTTCTTAATATCTCGTCCCTAACAGGCAAAGTTCGATATATTTCGGACGAAGGAAAAGGGCTATGCAAGAAAAAACCGACTCGAACCCTATGAAACCTTTTTCTCAAAAAAGTAGGCATAACCATAAGATGATAATCATGTATCCAAACATAATCTTCATCAGGATTAATCACCTCCATAACTTTATCAGCAAAAACTTTATTAGCACTAACATAAGCTTGCCATGCAACCCTATCAAACCTAACACCATGACTCCTAGTCACAGGCAACATATAATGAAATAAAGGCCATAAATAATGCTTACAAAAACCATGATAATATTTATTCTGTACATCTAAAGATAAAAAAGTAGGCACACATTTAAACTTATCTAGCAACATTTGAGCCACTTCTTCTTGCTCACTTGGGTCAATATCCACACCCAATGATCCAACATAAACACACTCAATATCCGACCCGAACCCGGATTTTAACTGAAGGACTAATGCATCAGGGTCATATTCAAAAACCCATTTGCATGTTTTATCATCTTTTACACCTTTCACTGGTAACTGGTTAGAAACAATAATTCTACGTTCACCGGTCACTTTTTCACCCTCACCGGTGCCAGAAAAGATCCCGGGAACTGTCATGATTCTTGGTATTCTAGGACGATCAACAACACATGAATAATCATCTAGGTTTATAAGATTAAAAGATGATCTAGACAACATTGTATATTAAATTTTCAAGAAAGTGATTTACTAGAGAAAGTTTTATATATTTTTGAGAATATGTAACAAGTTGGTTTAAGGTAAGTTTTTATAAAATGAAATGTGATATACATGAAATTTTATTCTAAGAAACTTTTGTTTTTGTAGATTAAATTTTGTGAAGAAGGTGGTGGTATGGTGAAGAGGATAAGAACGAAAAGAAATAAAGACCGACTTTTGGTATGATGAAATAAATTATATAAAAAAAACGTGTTAGTAGATAAAATTTGAATTTAATTATAAGTACGGAAATATGGGTCGGATTAAGATTTGACCCGGTTGGTTGATGTTCATCAATACGTTTATGTTTCTCTTAACTGTAACCGACTCTATCTCCTTTTCTATCTCTCTTTCGCTAACTGATTGTGACTTGATGTTTTTTGTAGGTTTGGTTTCGGTAGAGTTATAATATATGGTTTCAGAGAAATGTACTGATATCTATGCATAGTTCACCAGTTGGAAAGAAGAGTTGATATGGTTTTCGCCTTTCAGGAAATTGTTTGTTGCGTAATGGTTTGCAATCAGAGTTGCTCATGGGTTTGGTTTTCGGGTTTGTGAATTATATGGTTCGAGTTTATTGGTTTGAAATTTTTTTTAAAGTCTGAACTAGAGTGTGTTTGGTAGAGAGAAATAAAGATGGAGAAATAGAAATGTCTTTATTTCTCTTGTTTATTACCAAAGAAAAGTTAAAAAAGCTGAGAATTTCTTAATAGAACTCTCGCGAATCTTTCTCCTTGTATTTTGAATTCTTCAATTTCTTTATAATTTGAGTGGAATTGTGCAGACTCGAGAGAATTAGGTTGAGCCACAGTAATAAAAACACGTGTCATATCAATTTTGAAGTTTCAGGTTGTGATGGACTAATGTTTATTTTATTATAATTATTAAAGCAAAGTATTTGATAATTGTATTTGCGTAAAACAAAACTATGTATAGACATAGTTATATCATGAACATCAAATATTCAAATTTAGTAGATTTTTGTTAATAAGATCATTATAAATATTAATGATAAACTCATTTTATTTAAAAAAAAAAAAAAAAAATTAGAATTGTTATTTTTAAAAAATAAAAAAACCAATTTTTTTTAAATCAACAAACATTAGAATTTTTATTTTTAAAAAAATAAAAAATAAATTTTTTAAAAAGATAAAAAAAAAAAATATTTTGTTTTAAAAAAAAATACAAATTTTTAGAATTGTTATTTTTTTATTATTATTATTATTTTTTTTAATTTCTCGGGTCAAGTCTCTGTTATTACCAAACATTAGAATTGAATAAAATTCTTTACTGATTTCTATTCTCTGAATTTCTATTCTCTGCTTCATTTCATTTCTCTGTTTGGTACCCTAAAATCAAAATCAAACTATTTATAAAAGGGATAAAATTAAACTATACACCGAATTAAAATTTGATTTAATTTTGGTTAAACCAAATAAATCAAATTAAAGTAAACATAAAAATATAATCTAAAAATCATAAATAAAATTAACAAAGACTTCTATCACTACAAAAAATAGTCAAATTTTTCATATTTATTTTTTCACGGTATGGTCAATCATGAATTATTTTTATATGGATCATAATTTTGCTACACTTATAAGTGTTATAAATATTTAAAAAAATACTACGTAATCCACATATATAAGTGTGTACAATTACAATAAAGCTACACTTATAGGAGTCACAAATGTCTCCACACTTTTTGCAATTTTTCCATACTTTTAGGTGTGAACATTTAAATAATTTTTTCACACTTTTAACCATAAACATTTAGATAATATTTTCACACTGATATGTGTAGTAGAATTTGTCATACCAACTCTCTATAATTTTACACATTTTAATCATGGCAATTTGGTTTTAAAATTTAAAAATTTAACTAGTTTCTTTATAGTGTATTATGAATGGCGAGTCTACGGTCATTTCCGGTCAGTCCAGTTCAAGTCGATTTGACAGTTTGCTTTAGTTCGCGTTTTCGCGATTAATTATGCAAATCCCTGAGTTGTAGTTATTGTTTCATAAAGTCAAGAATTGATTTAATAAATGCCTCGTATAAGGAAAAAAGTTCTTTTTTGTTATACAAAGGTTGTATTTGCTTAGGAGGAGGAGTCGACACGGGAGGAGCTCGGGGCCAACTAAAAAGCAGCGGTCCGCTCGGAGCACCACCCTCCCTTGCGGTACCATAAAACTCATCCCTTTTCCATCCCGCCGGTGTGGGAAACAAAGGCACACTTTTATTATAATAAATCGATTACAATAAATAATAACAGAAGTAAATGACGTAAATTAAATCTGCAGACGAAGGTGTAGAAGCGGAAGACATGACTCTAAATAAAATAAACGAAAGCGAGAAGGATGGCCGAGGCTCGTGTTAAACACGATTCCTTAAAATGATTATTGTCTGCTTTCCAGTACAACGTCCAAAAGCTCAAGCACACCGGACTAGACTTACTTGCTCGAAAGATCACGAAGCTTGCGTGTTTCGATCGAAGATATTGCAGAAATCGTTAGAATTGAAGTCGCGTTTTCTATGTAGAAAAGCGAATGAGGAGTCGTTTATTATATAGGCTAAACCTATCTTGTTCACCAAGACAAAATATCGCCAATATTAAACGATATGCAAAATCATAACCAATAACCACAATTTGCATATATCTTAATTACACACCAATATTCTCTAAACTTTATCAATAAGTTTCAAATCTATTCCTTAAATAGATTTACTGAAAAATTTAGAAAAGGAAACTCGAATCATGATCAAAAAGATACGCACGTATGTGAGGCTTGAGTCGCATTCGTGTCCATGGTCATGCGGGATCGCATGAGTTCGAAGCTTCAAACTCATTTTGGCTCGAAAATCCCATTTTCTGCACCCCCTGCGCGCGCACACGTAGGGGTGGGAGCATAACCAACCTAAAGGACTTTGATGGCCAATACTATGATTTCCTTATAAACAAGCATCCACTTCTTGTTTTGGGCGATGTGGGATGCATCCTCTTTTCCAATTTTTTTATGTTTTAAGTGCCTCACTTTGAGACACGATATCTCATTCATTTCAACTCCATTTTGGACACGCTTTAGCTCGTTGCAAAGCTCTCGTCAAGGAGAACGCAAAGCTACCAAGAAATATAAATATATATAACATATACATATATTAAATAGCGTCCAAAAATTTGCAAAACTCACTTTGCAAAACTATTTTTCCAACAATCCCCCACATGAATGGAGATCGGACGAAAACACACGAAAGTTTCGTTGAAATTTCTGCGGTTAAGTCTTGCATAGGATAGGTAGGTGTAACCCTTTGAACCTTCCCTTGTGAGATGCACTTAGTCTCCTAGATCCGAGTGAGCGCGATGTCCTTGAACTCATCATCCATTTACGTGAGCGACATTACACTTCACACAAGACTCTCCTCGACACCGTCAAGTCCTCATAGTCGTGTTCGTTATGGTCATGAACACTAGCCTGGTTCTGCAAGAGCTCTTAGGAATTGCGCCCCCCACAATTCCCTTCGAAGCGACCCCACTTCTCTCTCACATAGGTGATTTCATCTTGAATCATTAAAAGCATATGTTTTATGATTTCATCTCGAATCATTATGCTTTGTGATTTCATCCTGAATCATTAAAACCATATGTTTAACCTCTCAACAAGTCACATTTGTTAGAGGAATGGACTAGGAAGTTACAATATTTAGTAACTCTCCCACATTGACGTGATTTCCCCCACATTTCTATGATTAGGTTGTCCTATTGAACCCAGATCTTGGGATCTCCAGTCAACTGGGTTAGGTTTTCCTTCATAGAAACTCATTCCTTCAAGGGCTTTAGTCCCATTCCTTTAGACGACTTACTAACTAACTCTCTGCTTAAGCCTTTCGTAAGCGGATCCGTGATGTTATCCTTTGACTTCACATAGTCAATTGAGATAACTCCTGTTGAGAGTAGTTGTCGTATCAAATTATGTCGACGACGGATATGTCTACACTTTCCATTATACATTATGCTATGAGCTCTGCCAATTACCGATTGACTATCACAATGTATACTAATGGCCGTTACCGGTTTAGGCCACCTTGGTATGTCATCTACGAATTGACGTAGCCATTCCGCCTCTTGTCCGCATTTATCTAACGCGATAAATTCGATTCCATCGTAGACTTAGCTATAACAGTTTGCTTGGAAGACTTCCAAGATATAGATGCCCTCATAGTGTAAACACATATCCACTAGTCGATCTAGAATCCTTTATGTCGATATCCAATTTGCATCATCGTATCCTTCGATAACAATGGATATCGATCATAATGCAGCCCATAATCATGATTGTATCTCAAATAATGAAGTACCCTAGTCATAGCGCCCAATGTGCATAGCTTGGGTTACTAGTATACCTACTTAGCTCGCTAACAACATATACTAAGTCGGTCGGTACTTGTCATTAAGTACATTAACATCCCAATAATTATTGAATACTCTAATTGGGCAACACCTATGCCTCTATTTTTAGATAGATGCTTCTTGGTGTCAATTGGAGTTCTAGCTAGGTCGGAATCCCGCATTGTGAGTATTAAGAATTTTGTCCACATAATGTGCTTGACTTAACACAAGTCCATTTTGAGTTCGTATGATCTTTATTTCAAGGATCACATCGCCTAAACCCATATCCTTCATGTCAAACTTTGTTTTCAACATGTCTTTAGTAGATTTGATCATCTTGTCATTACTGCCAACGATAAGCATATCATCAACATATAAACACAAGATTACATATCCACTATTTGTGTCTTTGACATAAACACACTTGTCGCATTCATTAATTTTGAATCCACTCTCTAGCATGGCGTGGTCAAATTTTTGATGCCATTGTTTGGGAGCTTGCTTTAAGCCATATAATGACTTAACAAGCCTACAAAATTTGTTCTCTTATCCAGGAGCCATGAAACCCTCAGGTTGGTTCATGTAGATTTCTTCTTCTAAATCTCCGTTTAGAAATTCCGTTTTCACATCCATTTGGTGAACTTCCAAATTTCTTAAAGCGGCAATAGCAAGTATCATCCTAATCGAGGTTATTCGCGTAACATGCGAATATGTATCAAAGTAATCAAGACCTTCTCGTTGTCTAAATCCTTTGATTACTAATCTTGCTTTATACTTGTCAATGGTGCCATAGGCTTTCATCTTCTTCTCGAAGATCCATTTATAGCCTAGTGGTTTACAACCAGGAGGTAAATCCAAGAGCTCCCAAGTATGATTTTGTAAAATAGAATCTATTTCACTTTTAATGGCTTCTTTCCATTGAGGCCCTTCCGAGGAAGTAACCGCTCTCGGTATGAAGTAGGTTCGTTTTCAACCATAAGAAACAAAATCGGGTCCAAACGATTTCTGGTTCTTGCCTTTTGCTTTTCTAGGTTCAACCTCTTCTTCCTCGTTTGATCTTGTCTCTCATCTTGGAGATCATTATCACTCGTTGTCTCTTATCATGGACAACTTCGTCATCTATTCTAGATGAATTTCCAGTTTCCTTCGTTAAACAAGGAAATATAGTTTCAAAGAATGAAGCATTCCTTGATTCCATTAATGTACCCTTTTGTATATCCGGATTTTTCGAATCATGTACAATGAAATGATAAGCACTGATATTCTTAGCATATCCGATGAATATACAATCCACAGATTTAGGTCCAATCTTTTGTGCCTTGGGAGTCGGTACAACTACCTTTGCTAGACACCCCCACACTCGTAAGTACTGATATGATGGTTTTCTTCCCATCCATAATTCATAAAGGGTCTTTTCTTTTTCCTTACGAGGTATCTTATTTAAAAGATAAGTCGCCGTTAGAATGGCTTCCCCCCACATGTCCTGGCTTAGACCAGAACTTATCAACATGGCATTAACCATTTCTTTCAAGGTACGGTTCTTCCTTTCGAAATCTTGCTCATGGAGGTGAATAGGAGCGGTGAACTCGTGTCTAATTCCATGTTTAGCACATAGATCGTGAATGGAGACACATATTTACCTCCTCTATCACTGCACCATCTTGATTTTCTTACTAAGTTGATTCTCAACTTCGCTTTTGTATAGAACAAACTTGTCTATAGCTTCATCTTTACTTTTCGATAAGTAAACATAGCAATACTTTGTACAATCATCAATAAACATGATAAAGTACTTATTGCCACCTTTTGTGGGTAGTGATTTCAAATCACATATGTCAGTGTGTATCATATCAAGTGGTTCGGTTTTTCGTTCAACCGATTTGAAAGATGATCTTGTAAGTTTGGCTTCAACACAAGTTTCACATTTATATTTTGAGTCAATATGAAAATTAGGTATGCAATTAAATTTAATCAAATGACGCATTGAATTAAAATTTACATGTCCAAGACGGCCATGCCACATATTAGAAGACTCAATCAAGTAAGTAGAAGAATTCATTTTATTGATATCATTCTTAAAAACCATTACATTGAGCTTAAACATACCATTCAGGGCATATCCCCTACTAACATACATTTGATTCTTAGACAGAACAAACTTATCAGACTAAAAAACAAGACGAAAACCAAACTTGTTCAACAACCAACCAGACACAAGATTCTTGCGTATCTCTAGAACATACAAAACATTAGTCAACTTGAGATCTTTCTCGGATGTCATCTTCAAGATTACATCTCCTTCGCCCTTGATATCAGCAGTTGCGAGTTGCCCATGTACGACTTCTCTCCACTATCAACCGCCTCGAAAGAGTGAAACATACTCTTATCAAGCACACACATGATGGGTAGCCCAGTATCCACCCACCATTCCACGTTGTTGGAACCTACCAGTTAACCCGAGAGATCATGGCAATGGCATCGGACACCATAGCAATCATGTCCACATCTTCATTCACCATATTAGCCTAGCGTGGAGTCACCCGCTCGGCATCTTAGAGTTAGCAAGACGGTGACCCGGTGGTCAAAGTTGAAACATACCCTTGGAACTTCGTTTCACAATTGCGACTTTAAGAGCAAGGTACTCGGACTTCCCTTTGATCTTCTTGTCATTCTTCCCTTTTCCTTTGCCTTTACCTTTGACATTGGACTTTGAAGATGATGAAGCATGCTCAAGCATATTTGCCTTTGCGAGAATCAGCGTATCGTGTTTCTCGAGCCGACTTGTTGTCCTCTTCAATACGAAGACGAACAACCAAGTCTTCAACACTCATCTCCTTTCGCTTATGCTTGGTAGTTCTTGAATTCTACCCAACTTGGAGTTAACTTTTCAATAATAGCAAAGAACTTGAAAAGTTTCACTCAAGGTCATTCCCTCAAAGATGAATGTCGTGTAGCAAAACCTGCGGATCTTGAACACGACTCATCACATTCTTTAGATCAACCATCTTGTAATCTAAAAACGAGCTACCACAAACTTCTTTGTACCAACATCCTCGGTTTGCACTTGTGTTCCAATGACTCCCATAATTCTTTGGCGATCTGGTCTTGCGATAGACACGTTGTACAAAGAATCCGCCAAACCATTCGAACATAGTTGTGACACAAAAAGTCCGAATGTTTCCATGCTTCCAAGGCTTGAGCGACTGTTGATTAGAGGATTGACCTTCGCAGGAGGTTCCACATTAGGTGGGTTCTCTTTAAGAACCGCTCAAGGTTCAAAATAGTGAGATAGAAGAACATCTTCTGTTGCCACCTCTTAAAATTATGCCCATTGATTTTCTCTGGTTTCTCAGTATGATTAGCAACCGTGTTAGTAACTGGCACACCAATTACGTTCATAGGAGTAGTCACAAGAGGAGTAGTGGTGTTTGTCATCCTCAAAAATTACCAAACACAAACATTTAAGTCAACTATTATAAAATCGGTATCCAAGAAATTCTATCCTAATTTCTTAAACCTTGTACCGAATCTGGTTCAAAGAAACTCTATCTTGGTTTCAATAAAACTATATTTCAATAAATCGAATAAGAGACTAAATTAAATAGACCGGTTTAATGAAACTCTATCATGGTTTCAAAATAAACCGATAAGAATAACCGGTTTAAAACCATTTTAGATCCGTACACCAAATCGTAAATTAAAATCTGTTTTAAAACTAGTTTTCCACAGAAACTCTAACCTGGTTTCGACAGAAAATCAGTTTGTATATAAAATCTGTTAATACTAATTAATCCGATTTAATAAAAGCATTTTAATTCTGTTAAACAGAATCTGTTTTAAGACTGTGGGAAACGGTGTACACTTTTATTATACTAAATCAGATTACAATAAATAAATAATTAACAAAAAGTAAATGACAGAAATTAAATACAGACAGAAAGGTGTAGAAGCAGAAGACAGACTCTAAATAAAATAAACGAAAGCAGTAAAGGATGGCCGAGGCTCGTGTTAAGCACGATTCCCTTAAAAGCATTCGCCGTCATTTCCTGTGGTATAACGTCCAAAGTCATTGCACAACCGGACTAGACTTACTTGCACGAAATATCACGAAGCTTGCGTGTTTACGATCGAAGATATTACGAAATCGTTAGAATTGAAGTCGCTTTTTCCATGTAGAAAACTTAATGAGAGTCGTTTATTATATAGGCTAAACATATCTTGTTCACCAAAGTCGCAAATATTGACAAGACTCTATGGGTCCCTCTCATAGGAGATGACGATAACACTGTTAAAGTGACCTTTGGTCCGTACGGTTTTACATACATATATAACAAAGTTTTGCCACACTTGTGAGAACCCTAATCCTAACTGAGATAGCAGCATTCCAACGGGGGGCCAGAGTGAACATGCATGTAAAAACATTATGGATAGCCACCAAACTTTCAATTTGAAAGGTTAAACCCAGTGCGTGAGTGGATGATACGCGTACAACGAGCGTTCGGGGTCAAAGGAACTTCCTTTTCGTCGAGCAAGTTTTTCAACACCCTAGGCAGTGAACCTAATCGTTGTAGTGTAGTATTAGGGTAAGCCTCGAGAATTGATATCGTTCTCTAGGGGAATAGGAATGCTAGTGAGAAATTACTACGCTAAGGTTGGGGTTGAGGAAGATTATTTTTTTATCTTTTTTATATTTTTTAGAAAATTGAAAGGTACGAATCTCGGGGTATTGGATTTGGGGGGGTGGTATTTCTACCGATTACTCTACTTATCTAATTAACTAAGCTAAGGGGTAGTCTATGTCTATTGATGTGTGCTCGTATGATGATAAAAAATGTGTTTACCTAGATACTATTACTTCCTAGTTATCTTTTATTGGTGGTTGAATTGTCACGTCCTTATTCTTAACGCGTTGTATCTTCTAAGGTCGTAGGGTGTGCATTCCCTAAATCTTTGAGGTAACCTTTTAGTGTAGTAAACGAATTCCACTAAGTCATTCATAAACTAACTTTGAGGTTATCTTTGGGTTTAGTAAACGAAATCCACTAAGTCATTCATCAACTATCAAAGATTTATCAAGTATTAAACACAACGATAGCCTAGTCGCACTCCTAAGCCATTTACAATTAAGATAAGAGACAACCTAACAATAATTAACAACTAGGTTTCATAGATCTAAGCAAACACACAAGAAATTTAGCTAGACATGTTAAACAAGCAAGCATACACACAATCAATCAAACGTGGGGTAGACATAATTGAATTAATGAAGTAAATCACTTATCTTGTTGTAAAATAGGGTATGGAACCCTAAGATACTGCCCAAGACAGCCTAGGTTTGGTTTAGGTTTTACTCCACAAAACTACCTCTCTAAAATACTGAAAATTCGAGTTCTATATATAGAGTTACAATATGCAACGGCGTCACTTTTTAATTGTGACGCCGTCGGGTCACCGCCATTAGGTTTTCGTCTTGGCCACGTCAACTCTGTGACGGCATCACCTTATGCTTGTGACATCGTCGGCTTCAACCTCTAACACCGTTGGGATTCAAATCTAGGCCGTCTGAGTTGTGATGTCCTACTCTTTTAAACCTGATGCCGTCACGTGCAAAATAGCAATTTGCTCTCTGAGTCGTCTCAAGGTGTGTCGCGACGGCGTCGCTATTAAGTATGACGTCGTCCCTTCGGTTCAATGACTGAGTGTCTCGATTCTTGACTTTGGCTAATTTCTTCCTATATTCGCGCCTTTTCGTCTCGAATAAGTGTCATTCCGACAATTTGCCTTCAAGAGACCTAAAAGTGAAAAGGAGCGAAATTAAGTAGTAACGGATACAAAATTGATCAATTAAGGGCTTAAATGATTCCTCAAAGTGTACCTTTTAAATCCTTATCAAATATCCCTACACTAGGTATTTGCTTGTCCTCAAGCAAATGTGCTTTTGCCAATTAATTTATAAGTTAGGGGTATGAAGCATTAGTTTAGAATAATTCACAACACATATAAGCCCCAAAAGTCATAACAAGCACGAAAATTACATACTAGCACCTCACAAGTGATGTTTAGAAACTCTCATCTCTCGGGTGTATATGAAATATATCAAGTTGGAAATGGAAGATAAACACTCATTAACCGGTCCTAGTACATAGATTACCATAGGCTTGAGACTAGATCAAACCTCCATCGCTTTTGGCGTAAGCACCTAGGAAAAACTATCCAAGAGGTCTTTTAAAGGGTTGAAACGTTAGGCTTACGGTATGGAAACAAAGGGTTTGGTGGGATATGTGATTTAGTGGTGGCAAGTCGAAAATCTTTATGTTACAAGCATGAGAAGAATGGCGTTGCTAAGCCAAGACTCGACACTCTAAACTCTAGATAAACTGAAACAAACAAACATAAATTTAAAGATAGATGTAGGATGGTAGCCCGTATGTTTTTTTTTTATATATATATATATATATATATATTTTTATTATTATTTTTAATACACTTTTACTCTACCATCCTCTACGATAACATCAAAATAATAAGGATTTATAGGCACATCCCTACACTTGAGTTTTATTACTCTAACACTAATTTGACCCGAATTGAAAAGATCAAAACACTTGGAGTACATCATTACGTAAATAAAAGGAATTTGAATTTAACGTTCCTTCCCTTCATTTCATAAAATTTAACTTTTCCCAATCGTCCCAAAACTGTGTACAAAGGATATGACTCGACTTAGCAACTTATGCAAGTAACTAGATAATTGAACTAAGGGTTTAGTATGATAATAATAATGCACTAAAAGTGAGTGCATACAAGGTAGGCTAAGGCGATTTGGGTATACATTTGGGGGTGGATTGTAAACAATGCTCTTCGTTGATATTCCGAAAAACCGAAACATCACGAGAACCACGAAAATGATAGGCTCTGAGGGGTTAACTAGGGGTATCGTGTAATAAAGATGAGTCCAACGTAAGGGTGTGGGGGAATTACTCAACCGATGTGGAAGAAGTACTTATAATATGGGTATCAAACAAGGGTTATCCTAATGCCTCTTATCATTTAGTTATTCCTAACTACACAAGTGTAGTCTTACTAGCGATCTCGGAATGCATCACAAAACAAGTTCTAGAATATATTATACTACCGGTACACACTCGAAGCATTAAAGTGGAATGCTCTAATTCCTACAAATCTAAGGGCGATCCTCACATTTTGGGTGGAATTTAAGTGATAAAGGGTTTTGTGCTAGTCATATAACTTCATATCCAAGAGACGCTTTATTAAGACTAATGGCCCACTCCTACATGTCATGAAATTTTTTAAATTTGGTGCCAAAATTACCCTAACCGATATTTCTCATGGTTTATTACACAAATGAGATTAGACAAGGCAAATAGTCAAGGATAAGCATAGTTCAAAGTTCCCGTTTTATTTTCCCTCCCTACACTTAAACTGAACATTGTCCCCAATGTTCTTCGAAAGTATCAAAGTTATGATAATGGAAGGTAGTTAAAAACGAAAGAAACTAGTACTCCCCTGATTAGCTCGGTAGATTCCGTGTGAAGTAGTGGTTAAATCTTTCTTCAAGAAGAATGTATGCGTGAAAAGCTCCTTCCAATCTTATGTATCTTCTTCTTGATAAATAAAACCTGCACATTTTAAGAAAACAGACGAAACCTTCGCATAAAATCGGTGGTAACAATATATATATGACTCTACTAAACTAGGATATAATGCTTGTGGAATGGATGTTTACAGATTTTCTGGAAAATTCCAAAAATTTATAAGTAGCTCAGAAAACGAGAAAAAGTAAGTCGCTTTCTACTCCTCCCGACGCCGTCGAGTTGCGATCGACACCGTCAAGTTATCCCGACGAGAACCGGTGCGATTTTCTAGAAAAATTACGGAAAATTTATATCTTTAGAATCGGAAAAATTTCACCGCAAAACATCCATTATGACTCGATACAAGCATTTGACTCAAACAAACACACATGTGTATCTTTTAATAATCGTAATTCTCATGTTCACGTTCTTTTGAAAACGTGTGTAATCCTCCCTACACTTATCCCTTTTGTAAAATACTTTATATGTAATTAAGGCGAGGTTAAAGACAAAATAAAGCATTTTACAAATTCAAACATGAGAATGAACAATCAATAAAAGATATACGACACACAAACAAGCAAACAATTAAGCATGGGTTGCCTCCACGAAGCGCTTTTCTTTATTTATGAGTCTTGTAGCTAGACTCAAGTCGTGTCCCTCATTGGTCTCGTGCACGCTTACGTGCCCATACCTAAGCCATTCCAATGTTTTCTCGTTCTTCTTGTAATCATCTCCTAACTCTAGGCATTTTTATAGTATCGGTCATTTTTTCATAAGTATGCCTAAGTCCTTGTTGTTTATCTCTCTCACTAAGTATCGGAATGGGATCCATCCGATTGCATGCCTTTATATCTTTGTGCTTAAACCTAGGATGTATACGGGGCATTTGATAGACAAAATCTTCAACTCCATCGGAGAATGTGATTAGACCATCAATCATCCGTTCATTCAACCTAGCCATTCTCTTAAAGTTTGTTCCAAATATAACTTGAGTAAGGCTTCCATCAATGAATTCTCCTAAATCTTCTAGGACCATGAATTCAACCACATAGGCAAAACTTTCGACAAACACATCCAAGTAAGTGACCGCATCAACAACATTATCCCCTTGATAGGCTAATTCATCTACCTTTATTTTGTTATATAGATTTCTTGAGATTAAGTTTAAAGGTAAGAATGAGTGCAAGTTAGCATCAAAACTTTCAAATCCTATCTTACAAGGAATTGCATGTTAAAGGGCCATTAGCCTCAATTCTACACCTAGGGTCAAAACATTGGGAGAAGTCTTCTTCCATTTCAAGACTGTCTTCATCGATGACCTCCCCGTTATCAAGTGCTTCACCATAATCAAACTCCTCTTCGGAATCTGAGTCATAGAAAGGACTTTGTTGTTGCCAATTTATTTCATTATGCCCTAGGTGATTTCCAAAGTGGTGAACGGGTGAAGGGTTTTGTGGGATTGCGTTCTCTATTTCAGGATTGGGAGGAGGATTGGGGGCGGGTAGTGTGAAGACTCTTCGGCGAAAGATGCGAATCATGGTGAGAGATGGGTTTTACGAACAAAGGTCACAAAGACGGAGGATAGACTACGAGGAAGCTAAAAATGAAAAAAAGCTTACTTGATAAGAATCAAGCAAGGGAACCTAAACGAGGTGGAAATCTAACTAGCTATTCTATTCTCAGCCGTGGCGCCTAAAACTTGATACGCGCACAACGCGTTCGAGGTCAAAGGAACTTCCTTTTCGTCGAGCAAGTTTTTCAACACCCTAGGCAGTGAACCTAATCTTTGTAGTGTAGTATTAGGGTAAGCCTCAGGAATTGATATCGTTCTCTAGGGGAATAGGAATGCTAGTGAGAAATTACTAAGCGAAGGTTGGGGTTGAGGAAGATTATTTTTTTTATCTTTTTTATATTTTTTAGATAATTGAAAGGTACGAATCTCGGAGTATTGGATTTGGTGGGTGGTATTTCTACCGATTACTCTACTTATCTAATTATCTAATTAACTAAGCTAAGGGGTAGTCTATGTCTATTGATGTGTGCTCGTATGATGATAAAAAATGTGTTTACCTAGATACTATTACTTCCTAGTTATCTTTTATTGGTGGTTGAATTGTCACGTTCTTATTCTTAACGCGTTGTGTCTTCTAAGGTCGTAGGGTGTGCATTCCCTAACTCTTTGAGGTAACCTTTTAGTGTAGTAAACGAATTCCACTAAGTCATTCATAAACTAACTTTGAGGTTATCTTTGGGTTTAGTAAACGAAATCCACTAAGTCATTCATAAACTATCAAAGATTTATCAAGTATTAAACACAACGATAACCTAGTCACACTCCTAAGCCAATTACAATTAAGATAAGAGACAACCTAACAATAATTAACAACTAGGTTTCATAGATCTAAGAAAACACACAAGAAATTTGGCTAGACATGTTAAACAAGCAAGCATACACAGAATCAATCAAACATGGGGTAGAGTGTTAGGATCGTTTGTATGGATGATTTGGTGAATCGGGAGGTCTTGGAAGATGGAAAAACATCTTCATCATGTTAGTGAGAGAAAGTATGAAGAGAAAGGAGAAACTATGTGTGTTTTATTATTGAAAGGTAAAGTTACACAAATGAGACTCACCCCTCCATGGAAGTATGGAGGGGTATATATACCCAAACACATACAGCAATGGAAAATTGACATAACAAGCCCATGTGTTTAAGGTAACTAGGATAGATAATGTAATCCCGTCAATGTCGCTCCATTTCTCTCGTTAGGAGCGATTCCAACAATCTTCCCCAATGGGATGACATAAGGGATTACTTACAACATTTACTACAAATATAGAAAACAAATAAAGAAAGGTCTTCATAAGCTCTTCAAGTGCTGAGGATGATGAAAGTTTACGCTCTTTGTCTTCTTCTTGTACCTCGACTTGAGAACCGTTTTCTTCACTTGTAGGCAAATGATGTAATATGCATGAATTGGATTAACTTCCCCAAATCATGCCGCATGTCTTTAGACTTCTCAGACACTCCTTTTTGGCGATGTTACGAATCGACTTCCCCAAACCGACAACCGCCTTTAGTGATTCGAAACTTTGATGTAGTGAACATTTCCTCTAACTTTTGAAATTTTCAAGACGCAGTGGAATTTGTAGATGAGCGATAAACCACACAAGGTAATCGACTTGTTTCGAAAATCCGTTTGGGGTAACATCACGAGAGATCAACAAGATTTTCTCACGTATGTAGATGCTTCACACCAAACAAACCACGAAAGACAAAATGAAACGACTTCCCCAATGTTGCGTCTATCGGAATAATAGTTACCGTGAATCTGCAATTACTCGATAAAATGACCGTGTGTAAGGCATCATAACATCATATTTAGGTAACTTCACGCACGATAACTCGTGAAAGTGAGACGATAACACCAACTTAAGAAATTTGCACCACAGATCGTCTCATTTCTTCCCCGATTGAAGAAATTCATGAAGGAAACGGGTTTCGAAAAAAATCCAAAAACATCAAAGAAGCAATGATCACGTATACTCTCTTCCCCGATGTTTTCAATGAATCGTAATCATACACCACGTATGTTGATGATGAATTGGAGACAATAAACCATGTATGTCCAAGTAATCGAACAATTGTGAAGTACCATAAATATCATGTAAGAATCAATTGTCGATAAGACTTCTCTACTCGTGTATACTCTTCTCTCGCTAACTCTTTACCGACCCCATTATCATTCTGACGGCTTTTTGTAGTGACTACTGATGGAGAAAACCCAATATGACGAACTTGAGATAGAAGTAAAATAACCCGAACTTGTGACTTAAACTTGCACTATTGTCAGACGAAGAACCCTTTTTCTTACCACCATCGAAAAAAGGTAAACTAAAAGTTTCTCAAATTATCCACACCTTAGTGTGACACTTGAGCACAACAACGTAACTCCTTAAAAGTGATAGCTATACGCTGTGAGCATAACAACGTAACTCCTTACATCAGGTATAACTAGACAACTCAAGTCTTTGTAATTCATAACGGTTAAAGCTCGAACAAGGATCTCGAAGAATCATGCATCCAACCAACCCTGATATCTTCAGATACTAAGTACACGCACCCGTGATATCCCACTTCAATCTCAAATATATAATAGAGAATTAACGCCGTAGTCACATCTTGCGGTTAAACGCTTAAAACTAGCCTTCATTAACGATTAGATGAACTTTGATAATGTTTTTTCCCGATCTTGTAAAAAATGTATCCCCGTGAAAATTTACGTGAGCCAGAATACCACACTTATTCGCCAAAAATTATGCCAAAATTTACACAATGTATTAAAATACATTTGATAATATATGCATTTAGTTCAAAAGTTTGGCAATAATTTCTGATCCAAGAAATTGCAGCCCAAGATGATCCATTAGTCGGCCCAATAATAAGTTATACCCGGTCTTTTATTACTATCCGATCCAACATACTTTTCCACTAAACCGGTTATAAAATATATCATTTGCATATTTAATCTCAACCCTAACCCTACAGAAAATAAAACCGCCTACCACATATATTCTCCTCTCACCAAACTCGTTCACTCATATCCAAATCTCAGATCAAATCTCAACATATCACCAAATCACATCTCAAATCCCAAATCTCATCAAACAAAAACACAATCGAACGCACCTTTATCAACAATTTCAGCTCAAGCAAAATCAAGAAAGCAAGACAAAGGCTTCAAGATCCTCTCAGGGTCTAAGGTAGGTTTTGAAGTGTTGCGTTTGGTCATTGATGTCATTGAGTTTCGGGACGAATATAAGAGAAGAGGATAACGATTATGTTATCATTCTTGTCTTTGATTCGTATATTAATATTGAAGTATGAGTTCAAAGATGGATCGATGACTGAGTAATTTTTCGCTTGAATGACCTTTGAGTCTTGATTTATTATTGAGATTCACGAAAAAATTAACTTAAGATCGAATGTAATTATTATTATTATTATTATTATTTTTTGTTAGTCCGAGACTTGAATGATCTGTGGTTTTGATATCAAAGTGAAGAAAGAGTCATGTATGAGTTTAGTTAGGATTTGAGGTTGGTGTATGGTCTTGGGCATGGTTGTTGTTGTTTTAAGACTAGTGATGGATAACACTAAAGTCAAAACAAAGTTGATTGGTATATGGTTTGGTCAGGTCATACGAGTCTTCTTAATCTTCATATCGTATTTCTGTCAAGAGGCTTAGGCGTAAAATCATTGGTTTGGAGTCTTATGCGTAAACAGTTAAGAAAACCTACGCGTAACCCATGGCTTACGCGTAAGATGAAAACCTTATGCGTAAAACAGCAACTTTAGGCGTAAGAAATCTTATGCGTAAGACCTTATGCGTAAAACTATACGCGTAAGCCTTATGCGTAGGATTCTTATGCGTAAACCTTACGAGTAACTTTCCAAGTTACTCGTAAACAATCTGAAGATTCTTAGGCGTAGAACTAGGGTTTTGACCCGTGTTGACTATTTTCCGGCGATGTATTCTGACCAAAAATCTTTCCAGATTCATAGTAACCCAGAAAAACTTGCAGAAATACCCATTTGATCATGAATATTGACCATGTATTGACCCACAAAACAGTCATGAGATGGACAAAAATATTATACGAGTAAAAATTGAATAAAACCGTTTGTGTCAATATAGATACAAAGCAGTTATGACCATTTTTTTTGTTAACCCATAAGAATTTTTAACCATAAATGATACATTAAAAAAGGCTTGTCAATAAAAATTGTTGCACCAAAAAAAATATACGAAAGTTTTAAACTTTAAACTTTGGTAACAAACAGATTCACATAAGCGATTTAGACAAGATACATCACCAAAAATCAACCAATAATAAAAACCGATCGGGCTCTTGATACCAATGTTAGGATCGTTTGTATGGATGATTTGGTGAATCGGGAGGTCTTGGAAGATGGAAGAACATCTTCATCATGTTAGTGAAAGAAAGTATGAAGAGAAGGGAGAAACTATGTGTGTTTTATTATTGAAAGGTAAAGTTACACAAATGAGACTCACCCCTCCATGGAAGTATGGAAGGGTATATATACCCAAACACATACAACAATGGGAAAATGACATAACAAGCCCATGTATTTAAGGTAACTAGGATAGATAATGTAATCCCGTCAATGTCGCTCCATTTCTTTGTTAGAGCGATTCCAACATAGACATAATTGAATTAATGAAGTAAATCACTTATCTTGTTGTAAAATAGGGTATGGAACCCTAAGATACGCCCAAGACAAACCTAGGTTCGGTTTAGGTTTTACTCCACAAAACTACTCTCTAAAATACTAAAATTTGAATTTATATATAGAGTTACAATATCGCGACGCCACACTTTAATTGTGACGCCGTCGGGTCGCCGCCATTAGGTTTTCGTCTTGGCCACGCCAACTCGTGACGACGTCACCTTATGCTTGTGGATTGTCGGCTTCAACCTCGGCCCGTCGGGATCCAAATCTAGGCCGTCCGAGTTGTGACGCCCTACTCTTTAAACTGATGTCGTCACACGCAAAATAGCAATTTGCTCTCCGAGTCGTCTCAAGGTGTGTCGCGACGGCGTTGCTATTAAGTCGTGACACCGCCCCTTCGGTTCTAGCGACTTGAGTGTCTCGATTCTTGACTTTGGCTAATTTCTTCAGATATTCGCGCCTTTTCATCCGAATAAGTGTCATTCCAACAATTTGCCTTCTAGAGACCTAAAAGTGAAATGGAACGAAATTAAGTAGTAACGGATACAAAAGTGATCAATTAAGGCTTAAATGACCCTCAAAAGTGTACCTTTAAATCCTTATCATGGACAACAAGCTCGGGTAAGAAAGTGGACCTCTACGCTAAAACAGATTAAGATATAGTTTTGCCATATATGTTTTTGACCTCTAACAGGTTTATTATTACTTGTTTTAAGTCTCAAACACCCCTTGAAAGCAACTTAAAGAACAATTTAAACGAGAATGTTTTCAGACTACTCACAAATCGGTCACGTTTTCACGCATAAAACTTGTTGCACCGTTACGTGAGTATGAACTTCATGATTTTTCTTTCTTCCCTGTTGTGATAGTTTCTAGAATTTAGTTCAAGATAGAAAAGTCAAGACAAAACACTTGGACAAAAAAAAGTTTGTTAATATGAGGAAAAGAAATCGGTACCTTTGCCATGGGTGTTCTAAGATTACTTTTATATAACTCCCATTGGTGATGAAGAAAGTTTGGCGGTGCATCAATAAGATCAAGTGCTTGTAGGAGCTCATCTTCGTGATATGTTCCTTATTGCGCCATTAATACCAACATTGTTAGCTTCATCTAATTTTTGGGCACTAACCGAAACAACTTCATTTTAAATCTATATTTTGTGTATCTAACTTTTAAACCAAACATAGCAAAGAGTACATCATCAACACCACTAAGTTGAGGCAAGCTGAATTTCCGCTGCCAAAAAAATGCAATAAAGATGAGATATCAATGACCTTCATTGTTATGAACAATAAAATATAAGTGTTTTAGAAGAAATTACCCGAAGTTATCCCAAAAGAAATACACCACAACGAGCTTTTATTTCTCTCAAATCTTTAGCTTCTGGTGGACATAGATTGGGTTATCTCATAAGTAAGGTCATGAACCTTGTGCACACAGTGGTTGCACCCTTAATTAGTTGAAAAGTATCATTAACATGAAAGAGAACTTTTTCACCCTCTCTTAGCTTATACACATCGTTTGCTGTCATCTTTTGTGTCCTAAGAATACTCCCATACTCATCTACAAAAAATCACCACCCACTGCTATGATGGAATTTGCGAAATAATAAGTAATTACTAGTATGTTTATACTTACCTACTATTTCTACCTCATTTGCCTCGTCCTCATCAATTTGATCTTCATCTTCATATTCATATTCATCATCTTGGCCTGAGTAAAAAAGACGAGGAGGAATGATGTAAACTAGTCCTAGAAGATGAAGGTTGATTAGACGATGTGGACTGGTGCAACATAGGCTCGGATGCTGGTGGTTTAAGATATGACTGGTGCAACATAGGTTCGGATGCTGGTGGTTTAGAATATGATGACGATGTGGAATGATGCATCATAAAATCATACAAATTTGGATTATAAGTGGTTGGATTAGATCATAAGGATTGAAAATCAGCAGAAGATGATGATGAAAAAGGGTTTTGTTGGATAGTAGAAAAAAATGCGGGCCTAAAAGTTTGTAAGTAAAAGATGATGGGCGATGTGAGACATCATGTAAGTTACCAACAGTTTGCATATGTGATTCCATGAGTGTGGAATTATTCTTGTTTTGTGTATATCTTTTTGAACGATGTTTCATTGTTGCTTTAGATCGAAACATCTTCCAATTAGTCTGCTTCAAAATCATGACATAATATATTAGATTTGTGAGTATCGACTCAAATGAGCCTTTTATATAATATTTGTCAATGGACTACTTTACCTTTCTATCTTATAAAATATCTTATAGAATATATTAGATATGAAGCTATATACAGCTTCCACTTAGGCGATTACGGCCAAATAGCAGCTCAAGGCGCATACATCACAACAGAAGAGATGTATCTTGCAGTCACAGAGGGCACTGGGATATTTTGGAGCATATGGTCAAGTTAAGCTACAAAATCTAGTGTTTCCCTTTAAGCTGTTTTATACTTTCTACTTGCATGGCTTAGCTAATGATATGCGTTGCTCTCAAAACAGATACTGTTATGACCAACACATGAAACCAAAAACTGAACTTATTTCTTATAAAGCCAACTAGTGTTGTTTAGTTGCTATTAAAAGATTTTTGTTTGCCAAAATCCGTAGCAGCCCTATATTCCTACTCAAATGACTAGAGTCACATCACAAAAACTTACCAGCCAAGTTTGTGCTCTAGCATCTAGACTCTAGTGACAGAATTACAAAAGTTTATGCTCTTTGAAATCAATAATAATCATCTAAGTGAATAACGATGTTTACTTTAGCGACTACAATTGAGTTTCAAATGCGAAAACAATTCAAATATATATCTGCGATGTAAATAAGAATTGCATTTTGTAACAATGGTGCTTGTTTTGTAAAGAAAATTGCAAAGGAGAAACATTAGATCAATCAAAATTTTATACGGAAAAGTTAAAAGACGCCAACTTAAAAAAAGGAAAGAAGAACACAAGGGGAAAAGTATGCAACCGTAGGGTCACATTGTCAAACCGCAAAATTATGTCACTTAGTTAGCACACTCAATCGGATAATCACTCAATTACTAATACGCAAGATCAAGTATTATTATGTTGAAGCAAATGAGATGCTTATGATTCGGTTCAAAGAGAGTAAAGAGAGATTTGAGTAATACAAATCCTTTCCGGCTAAGATGTAGCCACTTGAAAAATTTCACTATTTTGATCTTCATATTAATGAACTAGATTGTTTATAAAAATTTATTTGATCTAAGTTGAGCATTTTAACATGTACATTTCTTGTTCTTGCATAAAATTTATGCATCTCCGAGTAGTCTTATTTAATCATGCCCGATATTTACCGATAACTAAATCGGCCTCACAAGAAATTTTCTTGTCTTTACGAGTCCGCACGCGCATCAAAGATAATAAAAGAAAACACGAAAATAAAAACGAATTAATAAAATTGGAAATTACATCATCATATTAGTTTATTTAAAACGTGTCCGGAAATATAAGTATTATGTTTTTCGTTAAGAATTATACTATTACGAATTAAACAGCGGGATGCAAAATACATTGGGTACCAAATCAATACACTAAATAATAATTAACTTACAAAATATACAAATAAAATTAAACTAAACCTACCTTATCCCTATCAAAACCCACGCCCTTTTATTCTACCAACTCCACTTTCTCCTCTTCTCTGCATCCCAAAACCACGCTCCAACTTCTGCTCCTCCCTCCTCTCAGACACGCCCTCCACCTCCAAAATAGTAAACCTTCCAAACTACTTTCCCACCTCAAAAGTCAACCCTAACCATACTTGAACCCACCTTTGGCTCTTTCCATGGAAGAAATCGACAAGCTCAAGGTCCCTATTGTCCTTCTTGTCTCTATGGGCCACGACTTGAAGATAACACCAAGGGATCCATGTGAAGACTCAGCATCATGTGGAAGTTACTCAAAGAGGCTCATCCTCATCTCCTAGACCAAAAGTGGTGTCATAAGCCACCCAAACTTCTCCCTTATAATGTCCTCTAATGACCAAGGGTTTTCACACAAGTCTACTCACTCACCAACAAAAGGGTTTAAATTGAAAAAGGAATATCCGGGTTTCTTGATTCGAGTATAGGTGGAAGTCGATGAATCCCGGTCATCGATTTACATATATAAGGTTTCATGATTCCTCATCTTAGTTTTATTTTGATTCTTGTTGTATTATTAATTTTTTTAAACTTGTTATTGAGTTAAAAGGATGAAACCCTAGTCAAATCATAACTATTTTAGTGGATTAATTCTTTCTTTTTTTTTATTAATCGGTATATACACAAGTTGGAAATCATATTTTTGTTACTAATAATCGACTACTCAGGTGAAGAAGTGTTTAGGATTGAGTTGCTTATTGTGTTTTCTTTTCCTTTCTCGCCTTATCGAAACACCTTATCGAAAATGGAAGATATAAAGAAGTAGAAATTATACTAATAACCTAAATTGGTCAAGAGGCATTTGTCGAAATTTGTTAGTTTGGGTAATTTGGTTTTGTTCAAATGATTATGGTGAGGAATGGTTTGGTTTGGGAAGAAATGTAAGACTTGTGTATAGCTTTTCATTTGAAACCCATTTGGCTTATTGGCTTAAGAAGTGCTTGTTTGTGATGTAGCTCTTTTCGACACTAGCAATAATATTCTTTTCAAACCTTAGGTTGGGTGAAATGTTAAAATCTACTATTGATGTTGGGTTAACCTTATTTTTACCCATGTTCGAAATTTAGAAAAATTTGGTTGTAGTGTCTTTGACTTTCCTTAAGGTTTTCACTAAATGTAAGTCTAGGATAGAAGAGACTCAAGTAGTAAAATGGGTAACCAAGTAGTAAGATGGGTAACCAACTTTGATGTGTGCGCATTGACTCATCATGAGCCTTCTTTGTCGCGCAGCCCCATCTAGGGTCTCGAGTTTGAGCCTCGACATGGCCAACCTCACAAATCTGAAGAAATGCTTGTCGGATGAATATCTTGTTGTTTCACTAAAAGAGATTAAGCTCGATGACAAGCTCAACTGCATCGAAGAACCAATTGAAATCATGGATAGGGAAGTCAAGCGACTTAAGCAAAGTCGCATTCCTATCGTCAAGGTTAGATGGAACTCCAAGAGAGGACCGGAGTACACGTGGGAGCGCGAAGACACCATGCGTGTTAAGTACCCACACCTGTTTTCTAATCCAACTCCGACAACCATCAGAACTAAAATTCGAGGACGGAATCCTCTTAAGGGTAGGTAATGTAGCCACCGAAAAATTTCACTATTTTGATCTTCATATTAATGAACTAGATTGTTTATAAAATTTATTTTATCTAAGTTGAGCATTTTAGCATGTACATTTCTTGTTCTTGCATAAAATTTATGCATCTCCGAGTAGTCTTATTTAATCATGCATGATATTTACCGATAACTAAATCGGCCTCACAAGAAATTTTCTTGTCTTACGAGTCCGCAGCGCTGCATCAAAGATAATAAAAGAAAACACGAAAATAAAACGAATTAATAAAATTCGGAAATTACATCATCATATCCGCTTATTTAAAACGTGTCCGAAATATAAGTATTATGTTTTTCGTTAAGAATTATACTTTTACGAATTAAACAATGGATGCAAAATACATTGAGTACCAAATCAATACACTAAATAATAAATAACTTACAAAATATACTAATAAAATTAAACTAAACCTACCTTATCCCTATCAAACCCACGTCCCTTTATTCTCCCAACCCCACTTTCTCTTCCTCTCTCTCGCATCCCAAAACCACGCCCAACTTCGCCTCCCTCCTCTGTACACGCTCCTCCACCTCCAAAAATAGTAAACCTTCCAAACTACTTTCCCCACCTCAAAAGTCAACCCTAACCATACTTGAACCCACCTTTGGCTCTTTCCATGGAAGAAATCGACATGCTCAAGGTCCCCATTGTCCTTCTTGTCTCTATGGGCCACGACTTGAAGATAACACCAAGGGGAGCCATGTAAAGACCTGCGCATCATGTGGAAGTTACTCAAAAGAGGCTCATCCTCATCTCCTAGACCAAAAAGTGGTGTCATAAGCCACCCAAACTTCTCCTTATAATGTCCTCTAATGACCAAGGGTTTTCACACAAGTCTACTCACTCTCACCAACAAAAGGGTTTGAATTAAAGAAGGAATATCCGGTTTCTTGATTCGAGTATAGGGTGGAAGTCGTGTGAACTCTCGGTCATCGATTTACATCATAAGGTCTCATGATTCCTCATCTTAGTTTTATTTTGATTCTTGTTGTATTATTAATTTTGGTTTAAACTTGTTGTTGAGTTAAAAGGATGAAACCCTAGTCGAATCATAACTATTTTAGTGGATTAATTTTTCTTTTGTTATTAATCGGTATATACATAAGTTGGAAATCATATTTTTGTTGCTAATAATCGACTACTCGAGTGAAGAAGTGTTTAGGATTGAGTTGCTTATTGTGTTTTCTTTTCCTTTCTCGCCTTATCGAAACACCTTATCGAAAATGGAAGATATAAAGAAGTAGAAATTGTACTAATAACCTAAATTGGTCAAGAGGCATTTGTCGAAATTTGTTAGTTTGGGTAATTTGGTTTTGTTCAAATGATTATGGTGAGGAATGTTTTGGTTTGGGAAGAAATGTAAGACTTGTGTTAGCTTTTCATTTGAAACCCATTTGGCTTATTGGCTTAAGAAGTGCTTGTTTGTGATGTAGCTCTTTTCGACACTATCAATAATATTCTTTTCAAACCTTAGGTTGGGTGAAATGTTAAAATCTACTATTGATGTTGTGTTAACCTTATTTTTACCCATGTTCGAAATTCAGAAAAATTTGGTTGTAGTGTCTTTGACTTTCCTTAAGGTTTTCACTAAATGTAAGTCTAGGATAGAAGAGACTCAAGTAGTAAAATGGGTAACCAAGTAGTAAGATGGGTAACCAACTTTGACGTGTGTACCTGACTCATCGTAAGCCTTCTTTGTCGCGGTAGCCCCATCTAGGGGTCTCGAGTTTGAGCATCGACATGGCCAACTTCACTTCTCACAATTTTGGTAATAAGTTCCAAACATTTTAAGCCTCTTCTTTTCCTGGTATACACGACCAACACAACACTCTTTTAGAAATCTTGAACCTGAAATGGGCTTACAAAGGAGTTGGGCCTAGGATGGGTCAAGCCAAATAAAAAGGAGGGCGTGGCGTTAATTAGTCGCTACCCAAACGAAGTGTAAAACTTCCTCTTTGAAATATATAACTTGCAAAAGAGAGTCAAACAAGGATTTCATAATACTAAGTATAACCAAATCGTCGTCCTAATAGTGTCGCGATTAGTTGTCTTCTTCAATTCCTCTCGCCTCGATCACGACTCGCTCGTCTACTCGTTCTCGACTGCTTACTTCCAATTTTATTTCAAGACATAACCTCATTTTTATTTTAAACATATTTTATAATAACCACCTTAAGCTTCTCAAACATATTTTATAAACATACTCTAAACGAATAATAAAATATAACCAACTCTTAATCTTGAATTATTAGTTAATATTTCATACTAAACGAGATTTATTTTAACACATCAATGATTTTCAATAATTTATAACACCTAGTCATCACATACGATTAAAACATATATCCGGGTCACGCTCGATTTTTTTTAAAATTGTATATATATAAACATATTTTTTTAACATACTTTTATTTGTAACTAATATTTGGTTATATATACATATATCCATATACTCTTAAACAACATTTTTGTAATCCGAATTCGTCTACTATTTATATGTAACTATTTTCCGACATCGCCTTTCAAGTTCTGACTAACCAAAGACTCATTCGCTTTTTGACACTTTTATTATTCGCACAAGTATACTTAAGCACCTCCATGAGCCAATGTTCAATAATAAACGACACACAAAATAAATAACTTAAACTTTTGTTGTATTTAAATATTATCGAGTCAAAATATAAAGATAGTAATTAAAGCATTGTTATATTAATTATAGGTCGCGTGACGATACTTCGTGCATCTACTACTTGACTTTTACACTACTCGGATACTTTTGCTAAGGTGAGTTCATAGCCTCGCTTTTACTTATTTTTCAACCCCCGCGAGGGAGATGCATGCTATAAACTAGAACACAAGTCTTTTATTAAAATGTATGCTTGCCTGATTATCATTATTATTGCTTAAGCTGCCTGCCAAAAGTCCCCTTCATAATGAACCATTAATCACTTGCGAGTGAACGCGAATATTGTGAATAGTACTATGGGAATTAACGACCCCGACTCGGTTATCGGAAATAACCGGGGCGCACGATTATCTCTATGTAATTGTCTATTACATCTCGGGGTAATTTTATTACTTACACCAAGAATTAGGTGTATCACGATTAGTTTGGTGTCATGAGCTTAGCGCATAATAATGACTGCTTTTCTATGGTAATTGTCTTCAAGCAATTATCATCTCTAACTTGTGTTGAACCATTTATTAAACCTATGAATATCACTCAACATTTTGTTGATCTTTTAAGCATGTTTATCTCGTGTACTAATTAGGAAGATCTTGAAGGCGCGGAGTGTATGGAATGGAATGTGGAAGTGGTGTTTTAAATAAAGTTATCATTTCTCAAACTTTGATTTATCTTTTGTGTAACTTCAAAACTTGTGGTATTTTCTCTTGTGATCCAAAACATTGAGTTTTTATGAAATGATGACAATCTTTTATTAAAACGCCTCTTTAGAGTCGTTTTCTATGACTTATGATTGTGATCCTCTAAGTAATACCCCAAGTAGTATTCATTGTTATATTATGATTTTAGGGTGTTACATAAGACATTCATCTATTATGCAATTTGAATTCAAGAGAAGTTTCTACGGAAAGATACAAAAATTACTACATTGTCTGATAAGTATACTAGTTTAAAATGCTAAACATGAAAGATCATGCTCTCACCTGCAATGAGCTTAAATGACCAATAGTTTTTGGTATATCTCGTATTGAGTTGCAGTTGAGATCAAGAAATCTTACAGAGGATCCATAGTTCCAAACTTCTTGAGGTATGACCTTTTTGGTTCAACAACATTATATCAGATTCAAATATTTACGCTAATATGATCTAATTCATAAAAAAGCTATGCATAATGAGCTTAAATAACATATCAAATACTAAATGAACCAGGCTAAAACTAGAAGACACCCAACACCAAACTAAGTAAAAACTTTATAAAATGGATGAGCAAACCCTAATAAAGGTCAAACGGCAAATAGGGCTCTAGTAAAACACATACACAGTTTCAATAACCTAATAGGGCACTTGGAATTGCTAATCAATAACAAAGATTGTCGATCATTGCTTAAGATGTTTATATTATACATACCCAGGGCTAAATAAACTACCAAAGAGAAAACAACGGGGGGTGGGCCATACACGTGGCCTCCCAATTAGGTCACTAATCTACTCAGGATTAAAGAAATTAAAAAATTAATCCATTGATCCTATAGATCGACTCATTTAGGCAGATCAATCTTAAAGTTGAACCACAATTCATTTGGGTCGACTCACTTGGGTATTAGATTGAAGCTCTATTATCTGCTTATACCCTCCACAAATATTTTCTGCCTAGAACGTTTATACTATACCTACTTGGAGCAGAATAAACTACCAAAGAGAAAACAACGTTGTAGGGGGCATTCACATACCGCCAATCGGTCACCGACCAACCCAAAGGATAAAAATCGACCCGCTCAGCAGATCAACCTCACAATTGACCCACAATTCATCCGGGTCGACTCATCCGATACTAAAATCAAGTTCTAATTTCTTCTTATAACCTCCATAGATATTTAGAAAAGCGGTGCATGGCGCTTCAACAACTATTCCCTTACTTTATATAAACCGGAAAATGCAAATGCTTGTAAAAGTAAAATTAATTTTTTATTAATTGAAAACTTTGTTGGTAAACATATTACTCATAACAGTACTGGAACAAACTTCACAGAGCCATTAAAATGGCACAACTTCACAGAGCCATTAAAACACTCATCCTTGGATGTCTCGTCTATGCCAAATTGGTCCTTCATTAACATCATCAAGATGTAAAAGATTACAAGGCATACATTGGGTGTATGAGTTCTCATCATCTTCACTGGCCTTTTTTCCCATGTCATATGTATCTCTTGGATAATTCACATTAACATGCAACCACTAAACATCTTTTACATCCTCTATGTAGAAAACTTGTCTCGCTTGGGATGATACTATGAAAGGATCATCTTTCAATTCAATATCGATATAGGACTAACGGCCTGGAAAAGTTTACAAGTGGAAACCCATATTTAGCTTTCTTTATCCCCCTTTGAGGTCGAATATCAACCCAATCACAACGGAAAAGCACAACTTTATATCCAAAAACATATTCTAACTCAATAATGGTCATAAGCTTTCTATAGTAATTTCCTCCTTCAACTTCCACCAGGATTCCTGAATTTTGACACTTCTTAAACTCTTTACGACTGTTAGTAAAGAATCTAAATCCATTCGTGATAAAACCATTGCATTGTTTAGCAACATTGCTTGGGCCAATAGCAAGGGATTACACTTCTTTATCAAAATTGTTCTTTTCTAAAAACGAAACCTACCATTATTTAATACCAGTGTTAGATTATGCACCTAAATGATTAATAATCTTTCATAAGAAATAAATAGTTTTGTCACCGTTGTTGAAGCCATCCTGAAAACTCCTTAACTAAAAACTTCTATTGTCATTAAGTTTCATGGTTCCTTCCTAAGAGCTTGTAATTCAGCCAAAACATGGCTACATGAAATATATTATAATCTTAGACTCCATAACACATCATTTTATTCTATGTTCAATATATTTAAAAGGATACTTACTCGTGAAAAGGTTGAATTTTACTATGGTTAAGTAACACATAACGACGTGCTTGAGCTAGTGATTTGTAATCAAGTTCAAGAATGTCAACCTTTCCTAATTTACCCTTAATTAAGCATGTACATCTCCTTTCCGTCAACAAGTGTCATCATTTCTAGGAGCGCGATTAAATGGAGTCTCTACACCTTCAAAGTATCTTGAACAAAAAGTAAGACACTCATCTTTTACATTACCTTATGCCATTGAGCCTTCGGGTTGAGCCTTATTGCGAACATATGATTTCAATCGCATCAAGTAACTTTTATTTTATTTAAAATAAATAAAAATAAAGTTATTAACGAGTAAAAAGTGTATATAAATATATTTTAGAACAAAGAAAATTACCGCTTAATTGGATACATCCATCTATAATGTACAGGTCCACCAAGTTTAGCCTCTAATATCAAGTGAATAGTCAAATGAACCATGATTGTGAAGAAACTGGGAGGAAATAACTGCTCCAATTCATACAAAGTCTGCACCACTTGATACTCCATTTTCTCTAATTCACTAAGATTAAGAACTTTAGCACACAACCCTTTTAAAAAGGAGCATAAGTCACACACTAATTTGACTACTCGAGTTTTGCTCTTGAATGCATGGAAGCCTTTAGAAAAATAGGCAAAATGTCTTGCATTAGAATATGGCTATCTTAACTCTTGAGGTTGGAGAGCTTAAGGTCCTTCAAGCTTAAACACCTTGAAATATTTGAAGCATAACCATCAGGATCTTTTAGATCTTTTAAGACTTGTAAAAAGTTCGACTTCTCCACATTAGACATAGTGTAACATGCCAATGGTACATATGACTTTTTGTTAGGCCAATTTATAAGGTGGAGGTCATGCCTTATTCCCATTTCCACGAGATATTTGCAAGCATTTTCGTTGTATTTACTCTTCCTATCCAAATTTAATAAAGTCCCGATCACGTTATTACAAATATTTTTTCGATATGCATCACATCTAAGTTATGCCTAATAAGATTGAACTCCTAATATGGCAAATAAAAAACAAATACTCCTCTTTTTCCACACTTGGTTATCACCATCAATATCCTCTTCTATGAAACTCTCTAAATCATCAAATGCACTCGAATCGTCATTTGTTACATGAAGAGGGCTACTTGTTGAACAACCAACATCATCTCTTGTGCTTTTGTTGTTCGATTTAGTTGAATTTCCATATTTGAACCTTGAAACTCTTAATTGTTTCAAAATATCAGACCCCGACATTATGGTGGGAGGACCATTTTTCTCGATCGTGCCATCAAATCTATCCTTTTGAAATCGATAAGGATGACTTTCCTATAGCCATCTACGATGTCCCATGTAGCAAAATTTCTTTCCATGCTTTAACCACAATAAGCGAGTTGACTTCACGCAAGTGGGGCATGCCACACATCCCTTAATGCTCCAACCTGATAAGTTAGCATATGCAGGAAAATCATTCACAGTATACAAAAGAGAAGCTCTTAACTTGAACCCTTCTTTCGAGAAAGCATCATAAGCATCAACCCCTTTCCATAAAAGATTAAGTTCTTTAATTAAAGGTTGTAGATAAACGTCTATATCATTGCCCGAACCTTTTCCCCCTTCAATTATCGCTGAAAGAATAAAATATTGTTACTTCATGCATATCCACAGAGGTAAAATATAGGGAATCAATAGCACTGGCCATGTACTATGCGTTGTATTCATCGTACAAAACGGATTACATCCGTCACTAGCAAGCTCAAGCCTTACACTACGAGGATCTGAGGCAAATTGTTCATATCAATCATTAAACACCTTCCAAGCAAAACCATCTGTCGGGTGCCTTAAATTCCCATCTATTGTTCGCATTTTTCTCACACATGTATAGCCTTTTCAGTCTCGGAATTAAAGGAAAATAACGCAAGACTTTTGCTGCCTTTTTTGACTTGTGTGATTTTGAACTTTCCCCCGATTGATTGCCAACATCATTTCTATATCGGGAAGCTTTGGAAGTATGACATGATTGTTCACCCTCGCTCTTATCCCAATATAACATGTAGTCATTAGGACATGCATGGATTTTCTTGTATCCAAGCCCCAAATCATTAGTTAATTTTTTTGTTTGGTTAACAGATGATGGTAATGATGTGATGTGAGGAAATACATCTCGTAAAAGCTCTAGAAACTTACCAAAATTCTGGTTGGATATGCCACCGATACATTTAATGTGATATAAGCGTAAAGTAAAAGAAAAACTAGAAAACTTGCAGCCGGGATACAATTTTTGTCACACTGTTCTAGCAATTTTTTATAAGGAATATCCTCTATATTGTGATAACTTGTTTCGGCAGATTCATCTACTTCTCCATCAAGCCCTGCCTCCTTTGTGTTTTCAAGATTCGAAGGAAAAGAACTTAAACCAAAGGCATCCCAGACCAACCCTATCATGTCGTCTTCAACAAACGAAGTTTCATGAATTCTAGTAGACGGAGATGTTGGGGGAGTAGCACGCTCCCATGAATAGTCCACATTGTGTACCTCGGTAAAAAACCATAACGCAATAAGTGTTCATGAACCTCATCTACCTCCAATAATTAATCATTACAACATCTAAGGTAAGGACATATAATTGATCCTCTTATGTCTCTAGCACGAGCAAAATTAATAAAAGACTATGTGGAAAACTAGAAGGGGGTTGAATAGTTTTGCCGATTTTAAGTTAGTTTCTAAAAACTTTAGATTCGATGTTATGTGAGATCGTATGGATGAGGATAAAGTATAGATCTAGGAGTAATGAACATAAATAAAGTAAAGCAAGGGAAAGAAATGACACAACCAATTTATAGTGGTTCGGCTACAAGGACACCTTCCTTGCCCTACTCCACTCCCCGAGTCACGTACTCGAGAGTTCAAGCACTATGTCAACAAATTCCTTCAACTTGGTGGAGAAGACTACACAATGTTGCTTACACCTTTTTCCGGTACAAAGCTAAATACCAAGTCCGTAACACGGAGGACCAAACCAACACGACTATTACACAACAACTATGTGAAATATTAAGTACAAGATCTTTGCTACATAAATCTTGTGGAGGAACAAATCAATCAAGGACCCCTTGCTTGGATGACTTGTAGTAAGCTCGTGATCTCGCCTTAGAGAAGGACCTATATGAGAATCACAATAGAAGAAAGAAGAACAACTCTCTAGATCAAGTGATCTTTTGTTAGAAGAGAGTAAGAGTTTATGAGAGAGTTAGTAAGAAGAGGGGTAAAGAGAAATGAAGAAATGGCTCTCTATTTATAGGCAAAATCTTGTCTCTGTTCCACGGATCCCATGGATCCCTCCCTTAAGGGATCCGTCTAGTGTAATGCCAGAGATCCGTGGGACGCTCCTCTTTGCCCATGGGTTTTTTGGTTATGGGTCATGGGTCATGGGTTATGGGTTGGTCCATGGGCATTTCATTGGATACAATGTATCTAATAGATGCAATGCATCTAGTCAAATGGATATGGGTCAATACCATGGGTTATGGATATACTCCATGGGTTATGATTTTTACCCATCCTAATAAACTATTACAACAAATAATTTATTACAACAATTTGTATTAAATAACTATATGTAAATGCTTATACAAAAATAACATGTATCCTTATAATTTTACTTATGATAACATTATATTTGTTATCAACAAAACACAAAGAGATCGCTAAATATTAATAAACGTTTTTACGATTTATTTGTATTAACAATCTCCCCCTTTATGTTGATGATAAAACATAATGTTATGATGAGTAAAAATTAAGATTAGATGTATGTTTTGAAATCCTAAGTTTTACTTCTTCTCCCCTTTTTTGTCGAAACAAAAAGTTAACCCAACGAAGAAATAAAATGTGGAAAAATAGTCCATGTAGCGCTTACTCCCCCCTTGACGGTAGCTCCCCCTATATTGGGGCGTCAAGTGAGAAAAAAAATCCTACAAAGAAAGGGTTAGTAGTAACATGCAATAAGAATCTTGTGATTGACGAGAATCAAGATTGAGAGCCAAGGTATGTAAACAAGGCCTTTGTGACAACCCGTGGATTTCACATACACATTTCGTGTCATTTCGCCACACCATTCATGTCTCATTATTTCAACATTTTTAGTAAACTTGGTTTACTTGTTTCAAATTCGCAGAACCTTGAGGTTTAGCGGCTAATTCATGATCATGACATCACGTACATTTCATATGGACTATGATTAGTCTACATTTCATTGACATCATGTGCATCTCATTAGTACATTCACGACATTTCATTTCACCTTCAACGCGTAATTTTTATTTAATAATTTTTATCGCGTGAGTTTTTATTTTGTATATTTAATCCATTACTTTCAAAAATGATCCCGAGGTATTTTTAAACTTACATTTAGTTTATAAAACTATATTTTTAGTTTTCCTAGTGTTTCAAATTTATTTGGTATATTAATCGTTAAAGTTTAATTATTACGCTTTTTCTTAAAATTATACGATAATTATTTTATCACTCAATTTTCACAAGGAAAGTATTTTTACAATTTTATCACCTCAATACAATCTATTTTGATCTACTAAAACTTACTTGTACCTAAAAATTATCATTTATTTACAAGTTACTTACCTTTACATATTTACTTGCACAAGTTTTACACAAAATTTACAAGTAATTGTTTAAAAAAAAAAAAAAAAATATATATATTTTGAGAGACAACCTCCCAAAATCCGCCATCGGGGTGGGTGTTATTAAATGTGGCATGGTTTGTTTATTTTTGTTTCATGTACATCTACAAAAGTCATGCACTCAATTATTTTCTCATTCATTTTCTCATTTTCACAAGTGTAAAATAAAATTTTTTCTCTTCTTCTTTGGCTTCTCAAACCGCCACCTTCAAGAACACAAGGGATCAAGATTTTGCAAAATCAAGTGTGTTTACAACCTAGATTATATCCTTTATATGGTTTTGAAATAAAACCAAGGATATTTAAGTTTAATCCTTGTTACCTACACCTCTTCATTATCACTAGTAAGCATGTTTTTATCATTTTCAAGTTTCCTTTTCATTTTCATATGTTTCTTTTCATTTTGGAGCTTATATGCATGTTATGTGATTTATACCATTTATTTTATGATTTTTGAGTTATATATACATATTGGTCATCCTATAAATATTCCCATGGTAATCTTTGGTCTTGATGGTGATTAGGAACCCATGACACCCTAAGAAGGTGTATGGTAGGATTAGATTAGTTTTGGAGTTGATTTGAAGGGATTAGAATAGGTTTTGTCCGAGAAAACTATTTTCGATAACTATATATTTGGTTCTGTCCTTAATTCGAATTTCTGGAAAATCCTACTGTTAGTACGACATTTTGGCCTTGATATTTAGAAAATATACTTTAAAACGAATCCGTGGCCTTTTGAACGGATAAAACGGAGTTATAACGGCCGTGGTGAATTTTTAAAGTTTGACGACTAAACGATACTTTTCGAAATTTTCAGCTTGCGCTTTTTAGTTTGTTCGGTCAAAACGAGCCTTAAGCTTCACAAATTATTTCGACTTATCAAAAATATATTAGTTTACTTCGATACGGTTAAGGACATATTTTACGAGAAAACGGATTTGAAACGACAAATATATGCACGCTTTTATAAAGTTGCCGTAACTATTATTTTCTAAAAATTATATTATTTCTACGATTCAAGTATTTCATTAGTGTAAGGGCTATGTTTATGCAGCTTTTAACTATGATGCAAAACTTTTAGAACAAAATGTCTTCTAGTAAAATCAAGTTCATCGCCATATTTTCCAAAACAAAAGCCGTTTGTCAAGCGGAGTCATAGTAAATTATTTACGGATGTTCAAACTTGGCCGAAACTTATTTTCTCGCACACAATTAGCAAAACCACCATCTTTAACCTTTGATATCTTTATGATCGAGACCTTTGGACGAAAACTCCTGAATCGAAACTTCTAGATATCGATACAAACTTTCCAAAACCGCCGAGTTCGTTTCTAACGATCGACGACACCATTTTACGACTACTTTTCCGAGTCATTTTTGTTGATTTCATGATTTTTCCGACGACATTGTTTTGCGATTTAAAAGTGGTAATTTCACCAAAATCGTTATAAAACCATTGTAGGATGACATTTTGACGAAAACTTGTAAAGTCATTTTGAAGGGTCAAGACGTCAAAAGAGTATTTTTCGACGACGAGTAATATTTTCAAAACCCGTAAATGGTATAAATAACATAATGGTGCATGCATAACATTACATTGCAACTCATTACATATCATATCATTCGTAATAGGTCATTTATTTAGATTCACGCTATACCTCGGTGTATCCACTTTTGCCATCGCATTATTGTCCATGTGAGTTTTTCCATAGCCCCTACCTTTACTTGCTTTCATAACTGCTTTGGGGAGATACATGCTCATCATCTTTATGACATTCATATCTATTTGCAAACTACATGCTTCACCGAACTTAATGTTTAGTCATATCTTATATCATACATCATTGTGTCGAATGTCTTGGGATTATCATTGTCGAATGTCTTGGGAATGTCGAATGTCTTGGGATTATCATTGTGTGAATGTCTTGGGATTATCATTGGTGAATGTCTTGGGATTATCATTGTGTCAATGTCTTGGGATTATCATTGACTATACATATCTTGGCAATGGGTTGTGAACACACAGTTGCAAGTTTTGTATGGGCGGACTTGAACCGAGTGGATTCACAATGCCTTTGTCGCATAAACGATTTCTAAAGGCTTTACATTTCAAAACAAACTCTATGAACTCACTCAACCTTTGTGTTGACACTTTTAGCATGTTTTATCTCGTATCTAAGGCATTCACTTCATGGCATGCATTTGGACACATCATGGAGTCGTGGTGACGACGCGCCTCACTTGGGTTTTACGTACTTTAAAACATCGCTTGAATTGTAACAAACTTATTTCCGCAAGTTGATTTACATTTGGGACCTACTTTGTAAACTCGATTATTTTATTAAATCAAGCGATGTATTTTCCAAACGACACTTTAGGTCGCTCAATATAATCGTGATTATGATGCTATGACAACAATCCCGTGAATTCCATTCCACCGCAAAAATGTAATTTGGGGTGTGACAGATTGGCATCGAGCTTCAGATTATAGAGAACTAGGTTGCATCATTGACCCTAGACTATAACTACATTATCATAGCATCTCATCATTTCATCACAAGTGCATGTTCACTTTGCATGCGATTTATACGTACATTTTTCGAGTTATTTACTTTCATTTCACATCGATTGTCACATGGATGCCTTTAAATGCCCATTCCATTATTCTTTCTTCATACTCTAATGTGGAGAATTCCTTGTCATTCCCTATCACAATTTCCACATCAATCGACTCATCACCGATAACGTCGAATGCCGAGATAAACCTTTAAATAGGCGAAGTCGCTCACTCCTTTGTTTCACCACTAACATGTCGAGTTACACTTTATTCACACATTAAGTCACTAAACCATCATACATTTGAAGCACTTACAACACCTCATAACCCATCTTTTCGAAACCGTCGATCATTTTGAAAAATAACCTCAAACTTATCATTCTTATCACATTTCTTTGAGCGCTTATTATTAACATCGGACTTTGCTACGCCTCACATTTCCTCTTGTTTTGAAGAAGATATGGCAATCAAGAAAGCTACACCGAAATGACTCAAGCGGCTATTCAAAAGTTGGTAAGGGATAGTGTAGCAGAGGCATTAAGGATTGAAAAGAACGAACGACAATAGTCGCTATTATCGAGGCCGCAATCGTCGCCGAAATCATGAGACTTGCTTACATCAAAAGGTTTCAAGAGTTGATCGTTCTTTGTCCAACTATGGTTTCGGACAAGGAGAAACTATTGAAAATTTCATGGAGGACTTTCACAAAATATCCAAGGAGATGTAACTTTTTCGATCCACAAACATTGAAGAATCTACCAGACACTCAAATACTCATGGCTCAAGTTGTGAAAATGGAAAACATTATCAACAATAACCACCACAACAATAACAACAATCACACCATCAACAACAATAACAACCGCACCAACTACCACAATAACCAAAACAACAACTACAACGACGATAACCAAATCAACCACAACAAAAGGAAATGGAAAATGACCAAGGAGGTTATAACAACAACAACCAAAACCGCAACACTAACCATCACCAACAATGTAATAGAAGACAAGAAGTCGCCGTGAGTTTATGTTGTCGCACCAACAAAGGAAAGAACTTATATCGAAACTTACCACGATGTCATCAATGCACGCTACATCATGATGGTCCCCGTGGTATATGCTTTATATGTCAAAAGTGGGACACCTTGCTAAGGACCGCAAAGGAAAAGGATATGTTGGAACTCAACCACTATGTAATCGATGTAATTTTCATCACTGTGTCTTTGCTCGCCAAGTGCCGCCAATGCAAAATTGGGACACCTCGCCAGGATTGTAGAGGTAAAACTATAATGACATGTTTCAATGTGGGAGCAAGGACACTATCGGAGCCAATGTCCCAAAACCAAGGTCAACAAGTTGAAGGTGCTCATGGAATGCATACATGTTAGAGGAGGAGAAGCTCGTCAAGGTATCAACGACGCGGAAGACCAAGAAGTTCGAAACTAATGCCTTGTTTTTCTTTATGTACCATGTTGTACTAAGTTTATGTTTTCCATCGATCCGAATCTTTATAACTTAAGATGTACTACTTTTGCTAAACCACTCATTGTAAAATATTCTCATCTATCGTACTTTATTTTCTTTCCGATTTGTTATCATTTACGAGGATTTTAATTCTTTTACTTCAACTATCATTTTAACGACACTTCTCCATGTCTCTCCTCGATGTTCATCACAATTTTAACATCATTGACTCAACACCAAACAACATATGAGTCGATTAGTCCAAGCATTGCATAGTTACTCCTAAATTATACATAGCCCGATCACCTATGTCTAATTCAGAAGAATCATGCAATGAAGGAGTAGTAGTCTTATATGAGTAAGCAATTCCGTAATCGAGCCAAATTTTCAAAAGATTTTCTTCAAACCACTTGTTTCAGCTTGATCCGCGTGATGCTTCTTGTTTGATGAGTTGCAAAGATCGAGCTAGAAACAAGTCGTTACCTAAACCGATTTAGCCTAATCTCATGACAGCTCTTGTTTGATGAGTTGTGAGATTAAGTAAAATCGGTTACCAAAAGTCTTTGAGGGTTTTGCTCGGAATGGGAAAGTTTGCCACATCAAACCCTAAACCCGTTAGACCTAATAACGATTGAATTCGTGGACCGAATTCCTTTTGATGGGCGAATGTGACAACCCGTACTTTCGTGTCATTTCTACACCATTCATGTCTCATTATTTCAACATTTTTAGTAAACTTGGTTTACTTGTTTCAAATTGCAGAACCTTGGAGGTTTAGCGGCGAATTCATGATCATGACATCACGTACATTTCATATGGACTATGATTAGTCTACATTTCATTGACATCATGTGCATCTCATTAGTACATTCACGACATTTCATTTCACCTTCAACGCGTAATTTTTATTTAATAATTTTTATCGCGTGAGTTTTTATTTTGTATATTTAATCCATTACTTTCAAAAATGATCCCGAGGTATTTTTAAACTTACATTTAGTTTATAAAACTATATTTTAGTTTTCCTAGTGTTTCAAATTTATTTGGTATATTAATCGTTAAAGTTTAATTATTACGTGCTTTTTCTTAAAAATTATACGATAATTATTTTATCACTCAATTTTCACAAGGAAAGTATTTTACAATTTTTATCACCTCAATACAATCTATTTTGATCTACTAAAACTTACTTGTACCTAAAATTCACATTTACCTTACAAGTTACTTACCTTAACTTTACAACTTATACAAATTTTACACAAAATTTACAAGTAATTGTATATAAAAAAAAAAAAAAAAAATATATATTTTGAGAGACAAGATCCCCAAAATCCGCCCATGGGAGAGGTGTATTATAAATGTTGCATGGTTTCATGATTATACATGTTTAATGTACATCTACAAAAGTCATGCACTCAATTTTTTCTCATTCATTTCTCATTTCCACAAGTGTAAAATAAAATTTTTCTCTCCTTCTTTGGTCTTCTCAAACCGCCACCTTCAAGAACACAAGGGATCAAAATTTTTGCAAAATCAAGTGTTTACAACCTAGATTATATCCTTTATATGGTTTTGAAATAAAAACCAAGGATATTTAAGTTTAATCCTTGTTACCTACACCTCTTCATTATCACTAGTAAGCATGTTTTTATCATTTTCAAGTTTCCTTTTCATTTTCATATGTTTCTTTTCATTTTGGAGCTTATATGCATGTTATGTGATTTATACCATTTATTTTATGATTTTTGAGTTATATATACATATTGGTCATCCTATAAATATTCCCATGGTAATCTTTGGTCTTGATGGTGATTAGGAACCCATGACACCCTAAGAAGGTGTATGGTAGGATTAGATTAGTTTTGGAGTTGATTTGAAGGGATTAGAATAGGTTTTGTCCGAGAAAACTATTTTCGATAACTATATTTTTGGTTCTGTCCTTAATTCGAATTTCTGGAAAACCGACTGTTAGTACGACATTTTGGCCTTGATATTTAGAAAATATACTTTAAAACGAATCCGTGGCCTTTTGAACGGATAAAACGGAGTTATAACGGCCGTGGTGAATTTTTAAAGTTTGACGACTAAACGATACTTTTCAGAATTTTCAGCTTGCGCTTTTAGTTTGTTCGGTCAAAAAGAGCCTTAAGCTTCACAAATTATTTCGACTTATCAAAATATATTAGTTTACTTCGATACGGCTAAGGACATATTTTACGAGAAAACGGATTTGAAACGACAAATATATGCACGCTTTTATAAAGTTGCCGAACTATTATTTTCTAAAAATTATATTATTTCTACGATTCAAGTATTTCATTAGTCGTAAGGGCTATGTTTATGCGCTTTTAACTATGATGCAAAACTTTTAGAACAAAATGTCTTCTAGTAAAATCAAGTTCATCGCCATATTTTCCAAAACAAAAGCCGTTTGTCAAGCGGAGTCATAGTAAATTATTTACGGATGTTCAAACTTGGCCGAAACTTATTTTTCGCACACAATTAGCAAAACCACCATCTTTAGCCTTTGATATCTTTATGATCGAGACCTTTGGACGAAAACTCTCGAACTGAAACTTCTAGATATCGATACAAACTTTCCAAAACCGTCGAGTTCGTTTTCTAACGATCGACGACACCATTTTACGACTACTTTTCCGAGCCATTTTTGTTGATTTCATGATTTTTCCGACGACATTGTTTTGCGATTTAAAAGTGGTAATTTCACCAAAATCGTTATAAAACCATTGTAGGATGACATTTTGACGTAAAACTTGTAAAGTCATTTTGAAGGGTCAAGACGTCAAAAGAGTATTTTTCGACGATTTAGTAATATTTTCAAAACCCGTAAATGGTATAAATAACATACGGTGCATGCATAACATTACATTGCAACTCATTACATATCATATCATTCGTAATAGGTCATTTATTTAGATTCACGCTATACCTCGGTGTATCCACTTTTGCCATCGCATTATTGTCCATGTGAGTTCCATAGCCCCTACCTTTACTTGCTTTCATAACTGCTTGGGGAGATACATGCTCATCATCTTTATGACATTCATATCTATTTGCAAACTACATGCTTCACCGAACTTAATGTTTAGTCATATCTTATATCATACATCATTGTCGAATGTCTTGGGATTATCATTGTGAATGAATGTCTTGGGATTATTGGGATTATCATTGTTTGAATGTCTTGGGATTATCATTGGTCAATGTCTTGGGATTATCATTGCGTGAATGTCTTGGGATTATCATTGACTATACATATCTTGGCAATGGGTTGTGAACACACAGTTGCAAGTTTTGTATGGGCGGACTTGAACCGAGTGGATTCACAATGCCTTTGTCGCATAAACGATTTCTAAAGGCTTTACATTTCAAAACAAACTCTATGAACTCACTCAACCTTTGTGTTGACACTTTTAGCATGTTTTATCTCGTGTATCTAAGGCATTCACTTCATGGCATGCATTTGGACACATCATGGAGTCGTGGTGACGACGCGTCTCACTTGGGTTTTACGACTTTAAAACATCGCTTGAATTGTAACAAACTTATTTCCGCAAGTTGATTTACATTTGGGACCTACTTTGTAAACTCGATTATTTTATTAAATCAAGCGATGTATTTTCCAAACGACACTTTAGGTCGCTCAATATAACCGTGATTATGATGCTATGACAATAATCCCGTGAATTCCATTCACGCAAAATGTAATTTGGGGTGTGATGTTCGCAATACCACAAGGATAATGCGAGGACTCATAAGATGTAATATCTCTTCCACATTGTGTGAAATGAGAGTCTTCATTGAAAGTGTCCTAATGAGATTTATTGATGATCTCGTGGCTTTAGACTCAATTGTGCATATTTGGTTCCTAAGCCGAGATCAGGAGAGGGTCTCCTCTTCAATATCAACAAACTCTAAGATAAATTCGATAGATAATGTCGGTTCCCGTGAGAATAAAACAAGTCCTTTAAGAGGAACTTGAGTGGTTTGGGAAGTTAGAAAAGGCGCCATCGGGTCCATGACGCCTTGTCTTCAATACCGATGTTGCCTTGGTAACCACCAAGAGTATATGAATTGAACCCGGTCGCCTCTAAGGTTGAATAAATGGAGGGCTATTTCTTTTCACCCTTTTCACATTCAATTTTTTCATTCTTCACCCCTTCAAGCTTTACCGAAACTTCATAACTAGAACCTTGTTGGGTTTATTACAAGATTAGCTCGGCCAGTCCGCACTCTTCCCATATCTCATTTTTCTTTTTTTCAATATACCTAAGGACTCTACACTATCAAGTGGTTTTGTCCTCGGTAGATCCCTCCGTTCTCAGCGGATCATCGACCTCAACCTAACCTTATCATCCTTATATCACCCTGCACAAAGTAAAGTTGGTCGGTCTTTTGATATAGTTCTTCCGCCTTGAAACCAATTGAAAACCATTTGAAAATCAATCAAGATACTTGTGATAAAAAATCAAAGTATTTTGTATCTTAATTGTTTTGATATTTTAGAAATGCTCCCCCTCAACATATGCATAAAATTTAGAAATTGTTTAGTGTTAGCCTTGATTATTTTTATTAGAAGTGATGGTCATTCACGATTAGGAACTTTGTAATGTGTGTTAGATATCATGATAGAATAGTCAACGGGCTCGTGGATTGGGCTAAGCTAATTGGGCATAAGTTATGTTAATCTAGCCTTGTCTAGTTCGTGAAACCCAAGCCCAATCCAAGTCCATCTCAAGGCCCATGGCCAAGCCTTAGGCATCATCCTCTCTTACTATAAATACCCTCAAGTATGTCATTTGAGGGTGTGCTTGAAAGTGTGTGTGTGTGTGTTTTTCCTTGAAGCAATATAACATCTTATTGTTTTCATCTTTCTTCTCTCTACCTCTCTATACATATACACGAATTCATATTCAAGTCACCAAGTTCTTCTCTTTATCTTTCTATTCTACGCATACTGTTTGTGTTTTAAGTGGGTATACTTGTGTTCGTTAAGTGGGTTTGTGATAAGGTTGATATATCTTAGGTCTTAACATTTAGCACATGGAGGCAAGAGATCTTTGAAATCGTTAGATTAAGAATGAAAGGTCCAATCTTTTAATTAACATTTTCTAAAATGATCATCATCACTTCCCAATCAATTTTAGTAGATAAAACATTTTGAGGAAGGATGAGGTTTTCAAAGTTTGTTCCCCTCAATATGTGCCTCAAAGTTTGAAAGAGTTTTGCACATATTGAGGAACCCGCACTTAGAGACAATTCAATCACGCTTCAATAATTTAAGGTTTAAAGTAGATGCTCCCCTCAACATGTGCATGGAAAATTTGAAATCGCTTGTCACATGCGGGAAGGAAACTTGCTAAACACTTATGAACCCATTTATCGAATTATCGCTTAAACCAATTTAAATCACAAATTCTCCCGATCACAATTTTCAAAACAAAGGAGATTTGAGATCTTGTTGATTTAAATTGATTTTGAAAGCTTTTGAGGAGAACTGTGACTTTCTTATGATAACATTTAGCCGATAAGGATCAAGTTTGAAACCACGCATCCAAAGATTAAACATGCTTGAGTATCTTTTTAGAAAACATTATAATAATCAAGGTCTTGTACCAATTGTATAACCTTATTGTAAAACATTTAGAGTAGACCTTGCTCATTTACGTGCCAATTGATTGAAAAATACACTTTGATTTAATTGAAAAATCATTCTCCCCCTCAATCAATGACGAAAGTTGTTGATTGAAGGAATGAGATTTTGACATCCGAAAGCTCGATGATTTTCAAAATTAGAGTCCGGAGTGTTTTCAAAACAATTGTGTTTCATTAGATGACTTAATATTTTTCGTAAGAATCATTAGAAGGAAAAATATTTGAAAGGAAACATTTGTCTTGTTAATGACAAACATTTGTTTTAGAATCGAGCATGAGATTTGAAAAGCAAGATAAAGCATGGCTCGTTTCTTTCTTTGAAAAGCGGTTCTTGCTCGAAATGACAATAAACCATAGTTTCTCTTTCTCCCATTTTTTATTGAAAATTAACAACATCTAAAGTCCGTGTCATTCTTTGAATGACAAAGATCAAGATCAGATATTATCGAATCGAGAAAAACATGACAAAATGACAATATTTTTGAGGATTTTTGAATTTTCAAATTTTTATGGATTTTGAAAGTTTTATACTTTTCTATTTGATTTTTGAAGGTTTTATAATTTTGTATTTTGTTTTTTGAATAAATATTTACAAGAGATAGATGAAAGAAAAACTTTACTCCTCTTCTTCCTCTTGAAGACGCTTTTGAGTGTTTCCGGTTGTAGGCTCTTAAGACCAAGTCGTGGAAGGATAAACTCAAAGCGTTTCTAGGAAGAGCTTTGGTGAAGATGTCGCTAACCGGTATTCACCTCACAAAGTATAGTTCCACAACACCGTTTTCAACTTGCTCCCTTATGAAATGATGTCGAATGTCGATGTGCTTTGCTCTTGAGTGTTGTACGTTGTTGCATGAGAGGGCAATAGCACTTTTATTGTCACAATACAGAGGAATTTTGTTGAATTCAAAGCCATAGTCAGATAATTGGGATCTCATCCAAAGGATTTGAGCACAACAAGATGACATGGCTATGTATTCAGCCTCTGTAGAGGAAATAGAAGTACTCATTTGCTTCTTTGAAGACCAGCCCACAAGCTTATCACCCAAAACCGAGCACCTCCGCACGTATTTTGACGAGTATCTTGACATCTCGCATGATCAAGATCTCGTGATAGGTCGTTAGTGACATACCGGTGTCCGGGTACCAAAGTCCCATATTGATGGTTCCTTGAGATACCGGAAGACCCGCTTAACCGCTTCAAGGTGCTTTTGGTAGGCTTAGCCTGGTATCTAGCCCACATGCAAACAATGAACAAGATGTCCGGGTCTACTAGTCATGAGCTACATCGTGACCCACTCATACTACGATATTTTGTTTGGTCTACCATGATCCCCGAGTGGTCCTCATCTAGTTTAGTATGCTCTATCATGGAGTGTCAATAGGGTCACTAGAATCAAATCCAAATTTCTTTAAAATCTCATTTGCATATTTAGATTGATTTATAAAATGCCTCCGGACTTTGTGAAATTTGTAATCCCAAGAAAATGACATTTGTCGATCATTGACATTTGAAATTTGGAACCCATTTCTTTGAAAATGATCACATTCATTGGGGTCACCAAGGCAAAGATAATATCATCAACATAAATCTAAACGTGAATTAAATGTTTGCTCGACTTTCCGGTGAACAATGTCGGATCAACTCGCTCCCTTGTCAATCCAAGAGATAGAAGAAACTTTGACAACAGATCATACCATGCTCTAGGAGCTTGCTTCAAACCGTAAAGGGCCTTTTCAAGTGATAGACATGAGTAGGATGCTCGATTCACAAAACCCTCCACCGGCCGACGAAACCACCTCTTTCAAATCACCATTAAGAAAGGCGATTTCACATCCATCCGATATACGCACCATGTTCTTACTAGCCGCATTAGCCAAGAAGATTCTCGATAGCTTCGACACGAGCAACAGAGCAAAAGATTCCTCAAAGTCAATACCTTCTTCTTGACGATATCCTTTAGCCACTAACCTAGCCTTATTTTTCAAGACATCACCATGCTCATCAAGCTTCACTTTGAAGATCCACTTTAGAGCAATGATCATAGCACACTGGAGCGTGTACTAATTCCATACATCTAATCGATCAAACTCATGAATTTCTTCTTGCATGGCATTGAACCACCGCCTTCATTCATCACGCTTTTAACATCTTTAGGTTCGATCTTAGAGAGTACGGAGTTGAAGAAGCACCATAAGGCATCGAGCAAGTTTTTATGAGTGGATACCGACAAGAAGGGTTTCCAATGATGTTGTCCAATGGGTGATCATGTGTCCATTTTCTAATGTGTTCATGCGGTTGATGTTGTGGAACCAAGTAGCAGAGTCGATGTCTCCGATGAAGATGGTTCGATGATGAATCGTGAGCAAATATATTTTCAAATGAAGCATCTTCTGGAGTAGCAAAGGGATTAACTTCATCTTGTGAATCGAAGCAATTCCTTGATGTACACTTGGTGATGAAGGTTTGTTGATGAGGATCGATTGATCGCCAGCAGCGCTCGACTTAATGACATAGAAACCTAAGGATTGACTTCATTGTGGATAGAAGCACCTCGATGATGGGATTGACAAATCATTAGCAGCTGGTTCATAGTGTTCATCAAACATTGGATCAAATAGTTTCTTCAAGTCATCTTCAAGGAGGTACATAAAGAGTCAAGCGAGGAGCCGTAAACAAGAGTAGAACGATGGGACTACATGATAATGCGGGTCCAGAATCGAGTTGTCCCGGAGCCATTGGACCGGTCCACCATCGAACGTAACGTGAATAGTTTCCATGATATTTCGGTTCTTTTGTTGTAGATTCGTATCCCTTTTTGTTTGGTGCATATCCTACAAATACTCCAATGTCCGCTTTTGGTTTAAGTTTGCCTAAGTCTTGACCTCATTAGTTGGATAACACAATGCACCAAACACACGAAGGAATGATAAATTAGGTTTTATATTGTGACAAGTTCATATGGAGTTTTTCCATGAGCAAAGCGTGAATTAGGATCGATTTTGAGTGTATCATGCAGGGCAATGGCTTCACCAGAGAAACATTGGAACCTTTGAGTAATCAAAGATAGTTCTTGCGGCTTCCACAAGAGTTCGATTTCATCTTTCAACTACACCGCTCTGTTGAGGAGTTCGTGGAACACTTCTTTGATGACCTGATTCCAACACTTTCATAAAACTCACCAAGTTGTTTATTAACAAACTCGCCCATTGTCGGTTCGGATGATTCTCGATAGCTTTGTTAAGTCGAACTCCGCAATTGCTTGATAAGTTTGATGATGATATCCGGAGTTTCATCCTTTGTCCTTAGGAACTTGACCTGTGAATTGAGAGTAATCATCAACCACAACTAACACATATTTCTTCCCAAAGATATTCTCGCACTCTCATGGGTCCACATAAATCCATGTGTATTTTATGAAGAACTTCAGTAATCGAGTTTGTTGTTTTGGCTCAGGCATATTTCTTGCTTTTTCCCAATTGGCATGTTGAACAAAGATGATCCTTTTCATACTTTAGTCTAGGTAAACCTACAACTAAGTCCTTTCTCGAGAGATCATTGATGGTGCCAAGTTCAAGTGATTGAGACGACGATGCCATAACCATGACTTTGTTTTCAAGCCTTTGACAATAAGCAAATTGAGAAGACTTCATCATATCTTCGATGGAGATGGTGTATAGATTTGACCCACGTGTTCCTCTTAAAAGTTCTTTACCATCAAGTTCTCTAACGAAGCAAGTATGTTTTCAAAGCCACTTCTTGATTAGAATCACGTAATCGACCGACAGAGAATAAGTTATGACCAAGACCTTCTACGTAATATACCCCGGAGATAACACTATCTCCGACAACATAATCTCCATAACCCATAATTGCACCAAAATGATCATTCCCGAATCTAATCAGTTCCGATGAATTTACTCATGAAGTTCATGAGCACGACCGGTCTCCAAATATATGTTTGAAACAACCGAGTCCAGTACCACGTAACGATTTGAACGGTCTCAGCTGAACATGCATAAGAATGGATAATCGATAATTGGGATCCCATGCAAGAATGGGTTCCATTTGGTTAGTAAAAGTGATTGGAACACCCACATCGTAAATAGAAACATCCATATCGTAAATAGAAGCAATGGACTCATTAGAAATAGATGTAGTAGCCGGTATCCGTATTTGACCTATTCAAAGAATGTTCACTTTAAAGAATTGTTCTACCAAGAGGCATCCATTTTCTAGTGGGCATTGTCTTAGCGATTGAGGATGTAATCGATTATCCTTATGGCCAAAAGGTATCCATTGATAACCTATCTTACTAAATGTTCTTCCTGTGGGTTTCCACTGTTTTCTAACTTTCTTTCGCCTCCTTTAGCCTTCTTAGCATGAATTTTAGCATTAACAATTTTAACTGGGCATTTGACAACATTAGACAAAACATTCACACCACACTCATGATTAGCAACATAATTCAAGCAGACATCATTACAAGGTTTGCAGAGAGTATCAGAATTCAGATTAATTGCAGTACGCTTGTGGCTAATACTAGAATCAACACGATTCGTTTTATTCAACTCAAACTTAAAGTTCCTAGGTTGGTCTTCTACTATCTTCCAATGCACATTCTTAGCTTGCGAGGCCCTATCTTGCTTGGTATTGCCTAGAGGCTTTGACCCACTTGCTTTAATGTCACTGATTACTCTTGTAGAGGGAATTATGGGAACATTAGTTGGTTGATCTACTTTTTGCATTCCTGAATTAGATGTGCAAGGATCTGAACTACTAGAAGGCACATTAGTGTTCACTTTCTTAAAGCTGGGCATGAAATGGTTTGTATGCTTGGCACTAGGCATAGAACAAGGCATCACAGCTTTACTTTTCGCACCTAAGGATTTAGGACATGTTGCTATTAAACATTCTAGCGACTCTTGATATCGTTTGGCTCGAATGCAAGCAAACCTAATTCTCTATCAAGAGGCTTATTTAAGAAATCCTCTTCCACGATCTCACCTGAGACATTCTAGACTATCCTTAAGGTGAGCGCAATAGTTGTGAAACACAGTTCATTATTCCTAAGATGAGGAGGAATGTATTTAATAAATACACTATATTTGCAATCGAGGATGACTTTGATGCAACATTCTCATTAAAAACAAGTGGCGCTTTCCTTTTCCCGACTCCTCGATTCTCAATTTCTTTTGTAAAGAGGTTTTTTTCGTTGTTTTTGTCACGAGTGACTTTCATAGAATCATATAACTCTTTAAAGTGACGTTTAACCTTTTCATTTTCTTTTAGAAAGCTCTCGTTTTCCTTTGTAAAGCATTTACTAAGTTTTGAAGATGAAAAGTTTGAGAATCTTGAGAATCTAAAGGAGGAGGCATTTGGGTGCCAAATACATTGTTCTTTTCACCCTTTAATTGAGAGATTTGGGCTTTCAACTTTCGATCGTGTTACAATGAGCTCGAATCTGCTCATCACATTTGCTAATTTCAAAAGCGCATCAAATTCGTGAACATCCAAGGATGTCTTGATATTTGAGGTTTTAACATTTTCTTTCGGATGTTGATATTTTAATTGCAAAGCAAGATGCTCAACTTCCAATTTAGAAAAGCTGTTTTACCAGTTATCATGATCATCCTGCTCAACTTTATCATGCGGTTTAGAGTTAGTTTTTCAAGCTCGATGACACGATCATGGGAGACTTTCGAGCAATGATAATTCATGAAATTGAGAAGCATTAATGGAACAATTTGTAGCGATGTAAAACACATCTTGAGCAATACATTCGTAAATAAGATTCTCATTCAAGGTATGCAAGTTCTTTTCTCAATCTCATTATATTTTAATTCCCGCTCATAGTCACTAACCTCAATAATCATTGCATCAAATTCCTTTTCCATTTCTTTAATATCTAAGTCCATCCTTTTTAAGACTCTCAAATTGACCTTTTAATTGTTTAAAGAAAGGCATGATCTCGCTTAAATAACATTCTTTAGTTTGCTCAAAACCCTTTCCCTTGATTATCCCGCTGGTGTGATCCTTTTCTTACAAGTTTTTTCAAAATCAACAAATAATTGAAAGATAACATATTGACTAATTAAGGTCTTGCTTTTAGTGGCAATAGTTCTAGGAACTAAATGCTTTGGTGTATTTGGAGGATACACAGTTGCTGAAGGCATTTTCCTAAGCGGGGGGTTCGTTACAACAAGATTCTCTGCCTTTTGCTTATCTAAATCCTTTTTCCAGAACACTTGTTCGGTGTTAACAACGTTTGAGGCTTAAACATGTTCAAGGAAATCCAATTTTCCTTTTTGTAGTCATGGGGTCTGATAATTATGTTTTTCTTTACATGTAGGATTGTTGAGTTTCTTATCCATTTTCTCCCTAGTGACCTCATCTCGATTTCTTATCATCCTCGGTGCACTCAACGCAACTAGGTTTCGCCTAGGTTTAAGGATTTCATTGCCATCATAGATAACATTTTGAGCGACTTTTGCTATCTTACCATACTGTGGTCGATTCCTTTATAATGGGATACTATGCTTATCACGAGAACTCTATGCTTCGTGATCATGTGAAAGCGATCAATGGTATTCCTTGTACGCATAACTTATTTTCAAGCTTGTTTTCAAAGTTTTAGATTAGAAAAATCATTCAAAAGTTTTGATTCCTTAATTGAATTCTTGCTTAAGCTTTTAACATTTTCTTGAAGTTCTTGTTTTGCTTAGCGCTTTAGAAAGTTTTTCTTGTAAGGAGTTTAACTCTTGTTTTAATACTTCTTCTCTAAACTTACTTTTCTAATAGTTGTACGCATTTGGTCATCCATTTCCCGCTCATGGGTGGTTAACTCAAACTTAGCACACTTGCTCATAAATAGCAACTCGCTCTTTATAAGCATTAAGTTCGAGAGATAACGAGAATCATCAGGGCACATGCGGTGTATTCATCAAAACATAGTCATCATTGATTGCGAAGATGCATCACTTGGTACAATCTCACTTTCACTTTGTTTCAAATATTGATCATACGGGACAACATTGATATTACCCATATTCTCAATATCTCGACTCAATAGTTTCAGATTGATTGTACTTTGTCATGCATCTTTGCACATCAACATCATCGTATAGTTTTAATACCTCGTAAATGATTTTGTCTTTGGATGGACCACTTGTGGTGATGAAGAGACTTTAGAAGGACCATTGGAGAAATGCTAGCCATGAAAATTGTTTGTGTAGTAGGTTCATCATCAACGCCGTAGTCGTATGCATCACAATCACGACTTGAAAGGCATTATGATGATTGTGGCCTATCTCCGAATTGGCCGCTCATCCACATCTCGCATCATATGTCTTGGCATTTCCTCGAGAAGAAACAACAACCTCTTCATCCAAAGTTACACCATTATCCCGAGCTTGCACAAGCAACATCTTATCCTCAAGTACTGTGCATTTTGAGGCGTTTTGGCGATGTGCGTTCCTTGCAATATGTCCTCACCACCACGCTTGTAACACTTGATCGGCTTTGCTTGTCCTCGATTTCCATTCCTTCCCTATTCGATTTGCCACATATCCTCTACCAACTCCACCTCTTCCTTGTTCATACGCCTTTCTTGAACCGGTTGTACCATAACCTTCCCATTACCGATAGTGGCTTGATTGTGTGGATTAGATGTCGCTCGAGGTTGTTGTTGGTGTGTGGAGAGTGTTCATGTTTTGACTAACCATGAGAGACAGTTGGTTGATGAAATTTTCCATGAGTGTGTTAGAGTCCGGAGGCTTATATGATGGATCGGAATGAGCTTGTAATTACCATTACCGGTGGGTATGACTTGTGAAGCTTTGGTTGTAAACCCAACATTGGTGTAAAATGTTGTTGAATCATTTGATGAACTTGTTTCTCCTGTTTTGATTTAAACCGATTAAGAATCATTTTTCAAACATGGCATGTCTCTCATTCCAAGTGAAGGCATATAGTTGTTCATAGTTGGTGTTCTTCAAACCTTTGGTTAGCTTCACGAGGTGACAAACTTGTGCCATTCGGGATTCATGTTGTTCACAAATTTGAGTTCAATCAATGTTTGGCATGGTCATTTTGATATTCCTCATATCATTAATGTGCTGTGGAATCTCACGTAATACTCATAGACACTCTCATCTGGTTTCATCTTGAAGTGCTCAAATTCATCATAGAGTTGTGATTCTCTGTCTTCCATAGTTAATTCGTAACCCGAGAGAAGCATCTTGACATTATCCCACACCGCCTTGGCTTCGTGTTGTGATTGATAAGCTTGTAGATATCCTTTGGAAGACCTTGAAGTATGATGTTAGAAGCCACGATATCAAGATCGAATCTCTTTTCTCCTTGTCATTGAGCTCATCATATGTCTTTGGTCCGCCTATTCCATAGATCATTGTTCCATCTGCGGTTGTATCAATTAAGTCTCTTGTAGTCTCAATCGATAAGGTCCTTCATCAATCGATTCGAGAAGGTTGACCCATTTTCCTTTCCAAGACAAGACAACTGATTCTTTGAGCCCAAGAGTCGTAGTCGCCTCGCATCAAGCATGGGTGGACGAGTATCTCGAACCACTGCTTGAACATCCTCGACAACAATGGAGATGATTGTAGGTACGTTGGTAGACATGTTTAAAGATTACACGGATTTTATAACTCAATGATTAAACCGGGAAATAGATTCTTTCACGGATTATACTAAATCAAGAGAAAACCAGACACACACAAGAGTCAACCAAGTCGCTAAGAATCCTTGAACCAATTCGCTAAGCACCAAGTTGCTAAGTAATTAGAAGACAAGTCGCTAAGTTCCAAATCGCTACGATTTGACAAGAAGTCGCTATGCACCAAATCGCTAAGACGTCAAGTCGCTAAATAGCAACTCGCTAAGGTCCAAATCGCTAACACCAAGTGGCTAAGAAACTTAAGAACAAGTCGCTATCAAAATTGAAAGCAAGTCGCTACCTTACTAAGTCGCTACCCGTAGTGGAGAATCCACTAAGTGTATCTGTTTGTCGGCTTGTCTCAAAAGACAAGTCGCTAGGACCAAGTCGCTACTAAAACTCACTACAACTCGCTACCTTATATCGAAGCAAGTCGCTAGGATGAAATTCACTCCAGAGCCAAGTCGCTACCAAGAAAACCTTAAAACACACTTTTCAATCCAAAACAAGCTCAACCACGTTGATTCAAGCTTACCAAATCAAAACCCAAGCACATACAATGATTCTAAACACAAAAATACACCCAAAATTCAAACTTTAACACAAGAAATGAACCAATGATGCAAAACCACTAAACTTTTCAAACTCAAAACCATCTAAAACCACTAGAAATCCAAGGATATGTAAGAGATGATCAAACCATGGCTCTTGATACCATTTGTAACATATTGATTTCACATACACATCAAACCATAAATAAAGTAGGCGTATAAGATGAGTTTTAGAGAGAAAGTTAGAGGTTTGGGAACTTTAGTGAGAGAAAGAAAAATCTTATTATGAGCTCCAACTCTACCTTGGGAGGTAGAGTATTTATAGTCTTACAATAAAACGCCACCGACGGGTCAGAGATCGAGCATACAGTGGTAAAGACCCGTCCAGTCTCCACGGTGTTACTTAACTAAATACTACTTAACATTAAATAACTACGACTACGAGCTTTCTAAACGAATACATATACTTGAGGTGACCGACACTTTAACCATCGGATTTTCCAAATCTTAACAAAAGAACCTAGATGTTCTTGTAACAAGATGGGATATAAGGGTGGTGAGGTTTCAAGGTCTTTGAAAATTGTGTTTGGAGAAGTGGTAGGTGTTAAAAGACTATTTCTTTTGTTTTGGTTGTTGAGATCTTGTTGGAGTCTTAAGGAGTTCCAAAAGAGTAACCTTAGGTGGTGAGTTGATGGGTGATGAAGTTGGTGTACTTGTTGGTGATGAACAAGGTGCTATAATGGAAGCATCTTGTGATGAAATAGTGGTTGGTGATGAACCATTCGATGATGGTTTTGCTAAACAACAAAGCGGATGCTAATCCGTGCGAGATTTCTAGATTTTGATTGTGGTATTTTGGAAGCGGAGGACAAAATTTTGAATTTCTTGAAAGGATTGTTTGCATTAGGTGATTCATCTAAGTTGGAATATCTTTTGGATGAGATGGTGGTGTTTGTTTGTGAAGATGAGATGAATATGCAAGCATTTTGGGAATCCTATTTATAGAAAAGTAATGCATTGTAATGAATGTCAATCTAAAATGTGGTTTAAAATCTAATGATTAGATATGAATTTAAGGCATGTGATCATGAGAACACAAGCATTAAGGAACATACTCAAAAGAAATAAAACTAAATGATGAAAATATTGAATTTTTCATCCAAAGTGAGAAAAATAGAATATAATTTTAGCTTTTGTCTCACGGATCCCACGGATCCTTCCTCGAGGGAACCGTCCGTTAATGCTAGGATCTGTGGTACCTGGTGACTCAAGCAGCTCAAAATTTTCCTTTTGGAAACATTTGTGCCTAGTGTGTGCCTATATGTAAACCATTTGGAGTTGCGGTTATCTCGACTCCTAAAAGAAAAGAAAATAAACTAGAATTGAAAAAGGCTATTATGTGAGATAACCCGAGTGCTCCTAATTCATTGTTGCTTAAATGAATGTACCAAAACACATATTAGTTATGTGTCCTCTTTAGCATTCAAAAGACATGAGATGCAATGAAAATGTGTTTTACTTTGTATTAATAATGAAAAGCCATTTGTCCTAGATGTGAGAAATGGCTTTTGTGAAAGTGATACGGAAGAGGTATCATTGTAGAAAACATTTTAAAAGAGGTTTCTATGCGTGAATAAAACGTTTATCTTTGAAAAGAAAATGTGTATGTAATTATGTGTTTGAAACTTGTATTTATCTTGAAAAATAAGAGAAAAACTATGAGTTATAAGTGAAAACTTATCTTGGGTTTTGAAAATTCCGTATTGCTTGTGAGTTGTCGTGAAATAGAGATCCTAGACTCGAGAAAGAAGAAGGCTAGTGTTTACGTACCTTGTAGAATTAAAAGTAAATTACGACGATTGTTCCATGAGACCAAGACCAAGACAAGTAGGTTAAATTGTTCTCGCTCAACGGTTTGGTGAGGACGTCGGCTATGTTGTCTTCGGATGCTACCTTCTCAATAGAGATGTTCCCTTTGAACATTGTCTCTAAGAAGTGATGACGAATCTCTATATGCTTTGTGCGAGAATGTAATATCAGATTCTTGCTTAAATCGATGGCACCTTTGTTGTCACATAGAATGGCTATGTCACTTAGATGAATGTCGAGTCAACTAACGCTTGTTTAATCCATAGTGCTTGTTGGCATGCTTCACGGCGGAGACATATTCGGTTTCGGTTGTTGATATTGCTAATGCCGTGTGTTTCTTTGAGAACCAAGATGTTAATAACATCCCATAAAAGTACATACCCCACTTGTACTTTTAGGTCAACATAATCACCGCATGGTCGAATCTGATATACAATTGTTTCTACTCGTGCCTTTAGTGTAACATATTGATTTCACAAAACATCAAACCATGATCATAAAGGCGTACACTATATGTGTTTTTAGAGAGAAAGTTTAGAGGTTTGGGAACTTAGTGAGAGAAAGTAAAAGTTTTATTGTGAGCTCCAACCCTCTACCTTGGGAGTAGAGGTATTTATAGTATCTTATAAACGCCACCTACGGATTGTGGATCGGGCATACGGTGGGTAAGGACCCGTCCGTCCTCCACGGTGTTACATAACTAAATACTAACTAACATAAAATAACTACGACTACGAGCTTTCTAACGATTACATATACTTGAGGTGACCGATACTCTAATAATCAGATTTACTAAATCCTAACAATCTCCCCTAAGGAGGTCACCTCAAATTACATTGAATACAAACGGATATAACATTAAGATTGTTCTTGGATTCTTGTTAAAGTTCTTTGCTCAGAGCTGAGTCTTTGATTCTTCATGTTTTGCATGTTTGGTTAATCCAAGTGGAGTTCTTTAACCGATCCACGTGATAATGAGTTTTGAGCTACCTTGAGATCATCACTACCATAAATCTCGACTCTTCCTTTGTAGTGTTGACATTATGTGATGTTGTGACTTTTGGACCGACATGCTCACATTCGGATCATGAAGTCTTCTCATCGAGTAGCGGAAGCTTTAGTTGATTCATGATATTTGCAAGAGATAGCGAAGCATGGAGTGAAAATATCGAGTCATTGATGCACTCTCATGATATCTTTAGAAATGAATGTGTTGTGTGAGCATGCGGCTATGGATTGACCTCTCCATTACGATCAACGCAAACGCTGGATGTACCGCATACAACAATTAGTAATAAAGCGCACGAAAGTGTCTTTGATCACTTTCATTGAATTGAGGTACACGCCCACGGTTCCTCGTTAATCAAGACAATCTTGCTCGTGATCGGTATAATTAAGAATCTCCTTTACGTGGTTTCGCAAATGTTCTAGTCGTTCTCAAACCGAACTTCTCAAAGAAGACAACACGGAGTGAGTGAACCAATAATTGAGATTCACCGATTGATGAAAAGAGATTTGAAAACAATCGTATCGCTCAATAAAGTGTTTTTGCAATACAACGAAGGTTTTTGGAAAATCAATTATCAATCATAAACACCTTTATATTGAAATATTAATACACATTCGATGTGCTAGAGAAATGATTTTAAGCACAACGACCGATTTTTCAAAGGTATCCAATCAATCCATAACTCTGAACCAGATTGATTCATAAATTTGAATCACCCATTGTTTCGTTAAGTTGTCACATGGTTGATCTATTGGATAGATCTCACATGCCACCTACCAAGAGCTTGTTTGATTTTGGCTCTAGAAGGCTTTCCATCTTCATTGTAAATATGTTTGCATATCACTCGGATGTTACGCAATACCACAAGGATAATGCGTAGAACTCTTGTTATAATCTCTTTCCACATTGTGTGAAATAGAGTATTCATTGTGATGTCCTAATGAGATTTTGTGGATGATCTCTTGGCTCTAGACAAAATTGTGCATATTTGGTTCCGTGTCGGAGACTAGGAGAGGGTCTCTTCTTCAATATCAACTATCTCAAGAAAGTCGATAGATTATGTAGGTTCCCGTGAGAATGAAACAAGTCCTTTTAAGAGGAACTTGAGTAGCTTGGGAAGTTTTAGTGCGGTGCGTCCTTTGGGTCCATGACGCCTTGTCTTCAATACCGATGTTACCTTGGTAACCACCAAGAGCATATGAATTGAACCGGTTTACGCCCTAAGGTTGAATTAATGGAGGGCTATTTTTTCACCCTTTCTCATTCAATTATTTTCCATTCTTCAACCCTTCAAGGCTTCGAGACTTCATAACTAGAACCTTGTTGGGTTTATTCCAGTTCTAGCTCTATCTCAGTCCGCACTCTTCCCATATCTCACTTTTCTCCCTTTTTTTCATTATATCTAAGGACTTCTACACTAACTAGTGGATTGTCCCTGAGTAGATCCCTCCGGTTCTGGCTGGATCAAGGGAACGAATACCTAACCTAACCATCCTTATATCACCATTCAAAAAATAAATTTGGTTAGTCTTTTTGGTATTGTTCATCAGCCATTGGAACCAATTAAAAACCATTTGAAAATCAATCCAGATACTTGTGATATATTATCAAAGCATTTTGTACCTGAATTGTTTTTGATATTTTTAGAAAAAGCTCCCCCTCAACATGTGCATCATATATTTGAAATCATTTTGGCACATGGAGGCAAGTTGAAGAGTTTGACTCTCATTTTAAAAATATCTACATCACCTTCCCAATCAAGATTCGTGTTTTTCACACTTAATTAAAGGTATTTTTGGGAAGGAATGTGGTTTTCAAAAAGTTGCTCCCCCTCAATATGTGCATCGAGATTCGAAAGTGATTTGCACATATAAGGGAAAACCTGCACATTGAAACAAATCAATCACGTTTCAATCCTTTTTAGTTTGAAATAGATGCTCCCCCTCAACATGTGCATGGAAAACTTGAAATCGTTTGACATATGTAGGGAGGAGAGCTTGTAAATCACTATAAAACCATTTATCGAATTATCAGTTTAAATCCAATTTAAAACACAAATTCTCCCCGATCACAATTTTCAAATCATTTGAGATTTGTGATCTGCGTAGATTTAAATTGATTTTGAAAGATTTTGAGGAGAATTGTGACTTGCTTATGAAAACATTTAACCGATAAGGATCAAATCTGAGACTTTAAACTCCAAATATTAAACATGCTTGAATATCTTTTTGAAAACATGACATAAACCTTGGTCTGAACCAATTGTATGACAAATAACCTTTTGATTTAAATGAAATCATTATCCCCCTCAATCAATGACATAAGTTGTTGATTGAGAGATAGAGATTTTGACAAATGTCAAGTCCAGATGATTTTCAAAAATTGAGATCGAGTTATTTTTATTAGTTTTCATTTAGATAACAAATATTTTTCAGAAGAATTTATAGAAAGAAAAATATTTGTGAGGGAAACATTTGTCTTTTTAGTGACAAACATTTTTTGGAGAATCAGAGCATGAGATGTGAAAAATAAGATAAAGCATGGCTCTATTCTTTCTTTAAAAACGGGTTAGAGACTGAAATGACTATAAGCCTTTTGTTTTTCTTTCTCTATTTTTTTTTTAATTTTTTAAAGAGATTTATGTACATTCGAACAACATCTAAAGACCCGTAGATGTTATCGAATCAAGAAAAACATGACAAAATGACAATATTTTTTGAAATTTTAAGAGATTTTCAAATTTTTATGGATTTTTGAAAGTTTTATATTTTTGTATTTGTTTTTTGTTGGTTTTTGTGATTTTGTATTTTGCTTTTTCAATGAATATTTACAAGAGAAGGATGAAGAAAAACTTTTACTCCTCGTTTTCCTCTTGAAGACGTTTGAGTGTTTCTGGTTGTAGACTCTTTAGACCAAGTCGTGGGAGGATAAACTCAAAACGTTCTCTAGGAAGAGCTTTGGTGAAGATGTCTGCTAATTGGTATTCAGTCCTCACAAAATAAAGTTCCACCACCCCTTCTCCACTTGCTCCCTGATGAAATGATGTCGAATGTCGATATGCTTTGCTCTTGAATGTTGAACGTTGTTGCATGAGAGAGCAATGGCACTTTTGTTATCACAATACAAAGGGATTTTGTTGAATTCAAAGCCATAGTCAGATAATTAGGATCTCATCCATAGGATTTGAGCACAACAAGATGACATGGCTATGTATTTTGCCTCTGTAGAGGATATAGATGTACTCATTTGTTTCTTTGAAGACCAGCTCACAAGCTTATCACCTAAAAACTGAGCACCTCCTGACGTGCTTCGACGTGTATATTGACATCCCGCATGGTCAAGATCTGATAGGTCGTTAGTGACATACCGGTGTCCTTGGTACCAAAGTCCCATATTGATGGTTTCTTGGAGATACCGAAGACCCGCTTAACCGCTTCAAGGTGCTTTTTGGCTTAGCTCGTATCTAGCACACATGCATACAATGTAATGTAATATCGTGTTCATCGGCCGTGAGGTACATCGTGATCCAATCATACTACGATATTTCATTTGATCTACCATGATCCCCGAGTGGTCCTCATCCGCTTTAGTACGCCTATCATGGAGTGTCAACAGGTCACAAGAATCAAATCCAAATTTCTTTAAAATCTCATTTGCATATTTAGATTGATTGATAAAAATGCCTCGAGACTTTGTGAAATTTGTAATCCCAAGAAAATGACATTTGTCCCATTATTGACATTTGAAATTTGAGCCCATCTCCTTAGAAAAACGGTCACATTCATTGGGGTCGATCGAGGCAAAATAACATCATCAACATAGATTTGCACATAAATTAAATGTTTGCTCGACTTTACGGTGAACAATGTCGGATCAACGCTCCTTTGTCAATCTAGTAGATAGAAGAAACTTTGATAGCGTATCATACCATGCCTTGGAGCTTGCTTTAAACCATAAAGAGCCTTCTTCAAGCGATAAACATGAGTAGGATGCTCGATTCACAAAACCTTCGTGTTGGCAAACGTATACGACTTCTTTAAGATCTCCGTTAAGAAAGGCCGCCTTTACATCCATCCGATAGAGTACTATATTCTTACTTGCAAGATTAGCTGTGAAGATTTTGATTGCCTCGATACGTGCAAGCTGGAGCAAATGATTTTCAAAGTCAATACCTCCTCTTGAAGGTATCCTTTGCAACCAATCGAGCCTTGTTCTTTAATACATCACCATGCTCATCAAGTTTTACTTTGAAGATCCACTTTAGAGCAATGATCATAGCATAGTCGGGAGCGGTACTAATTCCCATACATCTAGTCGATCAAACTCATGAATTTCTTCTTGCATGTCATTGAACCACCTATCTTCATTCATGGCGATTTAACGATTTTGGTTCGATCTTAGAGAGTACGGAGTTGAAGAAGCACCATAAGGCATCGATTGCAAGTTGTTTACGAGTGGATACTTTGGATGAGAGGGTTTCCAATGATGTTTTCCAAGTGGATGGTCATGTGTCTATTTTCTAAGGTGTTCATGTAGTTGTTGTTGAGGAACCCAAGTAGCAGATCGCTTTCTCCCGATGAAGATGGTTTCGATGATGGTTTAGGAGCAAGTATGTTCTCAAAGGAGCATCTTCGAGAGTAGCAAAGGATTATTCCATCATAGGTGCCAAACAATTCCATGATGCACACTTGATGATTGAGGATTTGATGATGAGACAGAGTGATTAGCAAGCAGCGCTTGACTCAATGACATAGACATCAAGGCTTATCTACGCTGATGTGGATAGGAGACCTCTCTTGATGGATTTGACTGATCATTAGCAATTTGCTCATTGTGTTCATCAAACATTGGATCAAATAATTTCTTCAAATCATCTTCAAGGAGGTACACATAAGGAGTTCGGTGAGAGATTTTGTACAAGAGAAGAACTAACGGACTACTTGATGAAGGTTGTGATCTGAGTCCGAACTTGATTGTCCCGAGCCATTTGCCAAGACGACTCATCGAACGTGGCGTGAATAGTTTCCATGATATCTCGAGTTCTTTTGTTGTAGATTCGATAACCCTTCTTGTTTGATGCATAACCCACAAAAACTCTAATGTCCGCCTTAGCTCTTAATTTTCCTAAATCATGACCTTCATTCGTTGGATAGCACAAAGCACCAAATACACGGAGGTAGGAGAGATCAGGTTTTCGTTTATGAACAAGTTCGTATAGAGTTTTTGCATGAGATGTGTGTATGAGGGAACGATTTTGGGTGTAGCAAGCAGTGGCAATGGCTTCAGCCCAAAGAAACATTGGAACCTTTGAATAAATTAGCATTGTTCTTACGGCTTCAACAAGGGTCCGATTTCGTCTTTCAACTACACCATTCGCTGAGGCATGCGTGGAACACTTCTTTGATGACCGATTCCAATGCTTTCATAAAATTGACTTAGGTCTTTGTTAACAAACTCGGTGCTATTGTCTGCTCGAATAATTCTACACAGTCTTGTTAAGTCGAACTCAAGTCGCTTGATAAGTTTGATGATGACATCCGAGTTTCATCCTTTGTCCTCAAAAACTTTACCCAAGTAAATCGAGAGTAGTCATCAACAACGATAAAAATATATTTCTTCCCATTAATCGCTTGTACTCTCATAGGTCCGCACAAATCCATATGAAGGGTATGAAGAACTTCCATAACCGAGTTTGCGGTGTTTGGGTTTGTGGACATATTTCTCGCTTTTCCTAAATGGCATGCCGAGCAAAGATGATATTTTCATACTTTAATCTGGGTAAGCCTCTTACAAGGTCCTTTCTCGAAAGATCATTGATGGTGCCAAGTTCAAGTGATTGAGACGACGATGCCATAAACATGACTTTGTTTTCAAGCCTTTGACAACAAGCATATTGAGAAGACTTCATCATGTATTCGATAGAGATGGTGTAAATATTTGAACCCGTGTTCCTCTTAAAAGTTCCACACCATCAAGTTCTCTAACGAAACAAGTATGTTTTCTAAAAGCCACCTCTAGATCGGAATCACGTAATCGACCAACCGAAAGCAGATTATGACCAAGACCTTCTACATAATATACCCGGAGATTACACTATTACCAACAACATAGTCTCCATAACCAATAATTGCACCAAAATGGTCGCTCCCGAATCTAATAAAGCCCTAATGAATTTACTCACGAAGTTCATGAGTCATGAGCGATCTCTAGTCATATGCTTGGAACAACTGAGTCCAAGTACCACGTAATCGATTTGAACGACTGCAGGTTGAACACGCACAAGAATGGATAATCGATAATTAGGATCCCCATTCAAGAATGGGTTCCATTTGGTTAGTAGCAGTGATTGGAACACCCACATTGGAAGAAGAAACAATGGAATCATCGTGATAGATGCGTGCTAGTGTCCGTGATTTGACCTATTCAAAGTATGTTCACTTCTTAAAGGAATAGTTCTACCAAGAGGTATCCATTTCCTAATGGGCATTGACTTAAATAATTTAGGGCACAACTCATTAAGACTAAGCTTGCCAAGAGGGTATCCACTGATAACCTACATTACTAAATTTTCTTCCTGTGGGTTTCCAATGTTTTCTAGCCTTCTTCCACCATTGCTTTCTAACCTTCTTAACATGATTGTTGGCATTAACGATTTTAATTGGATGCTTGACAGAAGTAATCAAATCATTCACGCCACATACGTGATTAGTAATGTAAACCAAGCAATCATCATTACATGTTTTGCGAGATAGTAGCGTAATTGAATTAATTACAAGACGCTTATAGCTAATACTAGAATCAACACGATTCATTTAATTCAACTCAAACTTAATGTTCCTAGGGTGATCTTCACTCTCTTCCATTGCACACTCTTAGCTTGCGAGGTCCTATCTTGCTTTGTATTGCACGGAGGCTTTACCCGCTTGCTTTTGTGTCACTGACACTCTGTAGAGGGAATTATGGGAACATTAGTTGGTTGGGCTACCTTTTGCATTCCTGAACTAGAAGTGCATGGATCTGAACTACTTGAAGGCACTTTAGAGTTCACTTTCTAAACACTGGGCATAGAATGAGTTGCATACTTAGCACTAGGCATAGAACAAGGCATCACAGCTTTATCTTTCACACATGAGGATTTAGGACATGTTGCTCTTAAACATTCTAACAGCTCCTGAGATCGTTTGGCCTGAATGCAAGAAAACCTAGTTTCACTATCAAGTGGCTTATTTATGAAGTCCTCTTCTACAATCTCACGGAGACATTCTAGACTATCCTTAAGGTGAGAAAAATAGTTATGAAACACAAGTTTGTTATTTCTAAGATAAGGAGGAATGTATTTAACAGTCACAGTATATTTGGAGTCTGCAGATGACGTTGATGCAACATTCTTATTAAAGACAAGTGGCATTTTCCCTTTTTCATGACTCTTCAGATTCTCAATTTCCTTTTGTAAAGAAGTTATTTTTTCGTTGTTCTTGTCACGAGTGACTTTCATTGAATCATATAACTCTTTAAAGTGTCGTTTAACTTTTTCATTTTCTTCTAGAAAACTCTCATTTTCCTTTTGTAAAACATTAACCAAGTTTTGAAGATGAAAAGTTTGAGAGCACCGAGAATCTAAAGGAGGAGGCATTTGGGAGCCGGTCACATTGTTCTTTTCACCCTTTAATTGTGAAATTTGGGCTTTCAACTTTACGATCGTGTTACGTTGAGCTTGAATCGTTTCGTCACGCTTGTTTATTTCAAAACTCGCATCAAACTCGGAACATTTGAGGATGTCTTGATGTTTGAGGTTTTGATATTTTCTTTGAGATGTTGATATTTTAGTTGCAAATCAAAATGTTCAACTTCTAGCTTAGAAAGATGTTTTACTAAATTATCGTGATCATCCCGATCAATTTTCTCATTTAGTTTTGAGTTTTCTTTTCAAGCTCAATGACACGATCATGGAAACTTTCAAAGCAAATGATAATTCATGAAATTGAGAAGCGAGAATAGAATGCTTAGTAACAAGATAAAACACATCTTGAGCCACACAACTCAATACTAAGTTCTCATTTAAGATATGCGATTCTTCCTTTCAATTTCATTATAATTGAGTTCTGCTCATAATCATTGACCTCGACTATCATTGCATCAAATTCCTTTTCCATTTCTTTAATATCCGAGTTAGTCCCTTTTGGAGACTCTCAAATTGACCTTTAATTTTCTAAAGAAAGGTATGACCTCGCTTAAATAGCATTCTTTAGTTTGCTCAAAACCCTTTCCCTTCGCTTATCCCCAGTAGGTGTGATTCTCTTATTACATGTCTTCTCAAAATCAACGAATAGTTGATAAACAACATACATGCCGATTAAGGTCTTGCTATTAGTGGAAATAGTTCTAGGGACTAAATGCATTGGTGTATTTGGAGGATACACAAGAGTCAGCAGCACTTTCCTAAGGGAATGTTCATTTCAACAAGTACATTTGCTTTTGCTTATCCATGTCTTTCCTCCAAAAATTTGTTCGTGGGGTTAATTGAGTTTGAGGCTTAAACATGTTAAGGAGATCCAATTTTCTTTTGTGTAATCATGGGGTTTGATCGTTATGTTTCTCTTTTACACTCGTGATCTTTTAGTTTCTTATCCATTTTCTCCCTATCGACTTCTTCTAATTTCATATCTTCCTCAAAGGCACTCAACAAGAACTAGGTTTTCGCCTAGGCTTAAGGATTTCATTACCATCATATATTACCTTCCGAGCTTTTCCGCCACTTTACCATATTCGTGATTGGGTTCCTTTATGAGGGAATGCTATGCTTATCGAGAACTCTATGCTTAGTGATCATGTGAGCAAATCAATGGTATTCCTTGACGCACAACTTATTTTCAAGCTTGTTTTCAAAGTTTTAGATTGGAAAAGTCATTCAAAAGTTTTGATTCCTTAGCATTAAATTCTTGTTTAAGCACTTTAACATTATCTTGAAGTTCTTGCTTTTGCTTAACAGTTTTAGAAAGTTTTTCTTGTAAGGAGTTTAACTCTTGTTTTAACACTTCTTCTCTAAAATTAATTTTTCTATTAATTGTACGCATTTGGTCATCCATTTCCTGCTCACGGGTAGTTAACTCAAACTTAGCACGTTGTTCATAAATGGCAACTTGTTCTTTATAGGCATTAAGTTCAGGGATAACAGAATCATCAGGGGCACATGGAGTGTATTCATAAAAAACATAGTCATTATTGACTGCAGAGGATGCATCACTTGGTACAATCTCACTTTCACTTTGTATCACATATTGATCATATGGGCAATATTACTATTACCCACACTATCCATATATGATTCATTGGTTGCATGTGATTGTACTTTGTTATGCATCTCTTTCTCATCAACTTCATCGTATAGTTTTAATACCTCGTAGATGATTGATTCTTTGGAAGGACCAACTGTTGTGGTGATGAAACCTTGGAGAGACCATTGGTGAAATGCTAGCCATGAAGATTGTCTCGGGCGAGAGGCTCATCATCGACATTAGAGTCAAATGCATCACACAAGAACTTGAAAGGCATTTTGATGATTGTGACCTATTTCTGAATTGGCTGCTCATCCACATTAGCATCATAGGTTTTGGCATTTCCATCCGCAAGAAGCAACAACTCTTCTTCATCCAAAACCGCCCACCGCCCCGAGCTTGCACCAGCCAGATCTTGTCCTCAAGTACTGCATTTTGAGGGCGTTGGAGATGTGCGCCTTGCAATGTGTCCATCACCACCACAGCTTGTAGCACTTCATTGGCTTTCCTTGTCCTTGATTGGCATTCCTTCCATGATTCCGATTAGCCACATACCTCTACTTGCTCCAAGATACCATAAACTCGCTCCAATCATCCCTTGTTCATACCGTCTTCCTTGCACATTCTGCACCACTACCTTACCATCTTTGATAGTAGCTTGATTGTGTGTGTGGAAAACTAGAAGGGGGGGTTGAATAGTTTTGCCAATTTTAAGTTGATTTCAAAAACTTTAGATTCGATATTATGTGAAATCGTATGGATGTTGAGAACGATAGATCTAATGATAATGCAAGCAAATAAATAAAGTTAAGGGATAGAAAAGACACAACCGATTTATAGTGGTTCGCTACAAGGACACCTTCCTTGCCCTACTCCACCCCCGAGTCACCTATTCGAGAGTTCAAGCACTATGTCAACAAACTCCTTCACTTGGCGGAGAAGCCTTCACACGTTGTTTACACTTTTTCCGTACAAAGCTAGATACCGAGTCCGTAACACGGTGGACCAAACCAACACGACTATTACACAACAAATATGTGAAATATCAAATACAAGATCTTCGCTACAAAAATCTTGCGGAGTGACAAATCAATCAAGGACCCTTGCTTGGATGACTTAGAATGCTCGTGATCTCGCCTTAGAGAAGGACCCATATGAGGATCACAATAGAAAGAAAGAAGAACAACTCTAGATCAAGTGATCTATATGTTAGAAGGGAATGAGAGTGTTTGAGAGATTTAGTAAGAAGAGGGTGAGTTAGAATGAAGAAATGGCTCTCTATTTATAGGCAAATTCCTTCATCGTTCCCGGATCCCTTCCACAAGGATCCGCCTAGTGTAATCCTAGGGATCCGTGGAACGCCTCTTGCCCATGGGTTTTGGTTATGGGTCATGGGTTATGGGTTGGTCCATGGGTTATCTTTAGATTCAATGTATCTAAGTATACATTGTATCAAGTCTCTTTGGTATGGGTTAAGATCCATGGGTTATGGTCCATGGGTTATGATTTTACCCATCCTAATAAACTATTACAACAAATGCTTAATTACTACATTTTTGTATTTAAATGGCTATATGTAAATGCTTTACAAAACTAACATGTATCCTTTATAATTATATTTTAAGATAACATTATATTTGTTATCAACAAAACACAAAGAGATCGCAAAATATTAATAAACGGTTTTACGGTTTATTTGTATTAACAATCTCCCCTTTTGTTGATGACAAAACATAATGTTATGATGAGTAAAACTTAAGAATATATGTAAATTTTGAAAGTCGAAGCCCCTAAGTTTTACTTCTTCTCCCTTTTGTCGAAACAAAAGTTAACCCTTGGAAGAAATAAACATAAAAGTGTGGAAAAATAGTCCACGATTATTAACTCCCCTCGACGGTAGCTCCCCTTGTTTGGGCGCCAAGTGAAGAAAAATAGAAATCCTACAAAAGAAAGGTTAGTAACATGCTTAAATAATCTTGTGATTGTCGAGAATCAAGATTGGAAGCCAAGGTATGTAAACAAGGCCTTGTAATAAAACAACAAATTGTAGTGGTATTTATGCCACCTACAAGCATGTAAAAATAAGAACAAGACTTGTTCTTGAAAATGACTCAAATGAAAAAGTACAAAAAAAATAGAAAATAGTAGTAATGATTCCGTCCATGCTTGCATAAGGTTTATGGATGGAGGTTTTGATGAGTGATGGTATTGATGCGATCAAGTATGAGGTTGAGTATGAATCGCATTTCTTCCCTAACTTTTATTGCGATTTACCTAGTGGATTGGCAATGTTCACAATGTAGGTGATGTGGGTAATGAGTGCGGAAGTTTTCCGGGTTGTTTTGATTTGAGTTATGCGGAAGATGTGGTGAAAAATAGGAAAATATGGATCAACATCCGGAATATTTGTAAGTGGTGATGGAAAAGAACCTAGATGTTCTTGTAATGTGATGGGAGCTAATGGTGGTGATGTTTCAAGATCTTGAAAGATATTATTTGGAGATGTGGGTGGTGTTGAAAAGACTATTTCTTTTTGTTTAGATTGTTTAGATCTTGTTGAGTCTTAAGGAGTTCCAAAAGAGTGACTTTGGGTGGTGATGAGGTTGGTATACTTGTTGGAGATGAGGAGGTGCTATTATGGAAGAATCTTGTGGTAGTTATTTGTTGAGGATGAACCTTTTGAGGTTGTTTTGCTACAACAAGATCGGATACTAATCCGCGCGGATATCCTAGAGTTTGATTGTGGTATTTTGGATGGTGGAAGTACAAAGGTTTGGATATCATGATTGTTTGTACTAGATGATTCTCCTAAAGAGTTTTTGGATGACATGGTGTATTGTGTATGTGAGGATGAGATGGATTATGCAAGCATTTTGGGAGTTATATATATAGAAAAACAAAGCATTGTAATGAATGCTTGAAACAAAATGTGGATTAAAATCTAATGATTAGATATGCATTCAAGGCATGTGATCATGAGAACACAAGCATTAAAGAGAATACTCCCAAAATGAAACAAATGTGGATTTTTCATCCAAAGTGAAAAGAATAGAAGTTAAAACAACTTCTATCTTCACGGATCCCACGAATCCTTCCTTGAGGGATCCGCCCAAAGATGAAGGTGGGATCCGTGGTCCGGTGATTCAGCAAAGACAAAATTTTCTTTTGAAACATTTTTGCCTATTGTGTGCCAATATGCAAACTATTTGGAGTTGCGGTTTTCAACCTCTAAAAAGAAAAGGAAAATAACTAGAGGAAAAAATCCTATTGAGATAACCCGAAACACACATTTAGTACATAAGTACGTAATATTGTGTTATCAATGCTCCTAATTCATTTTTGCTTAAATGAATGTACCCGAAACACATATTAGTTATGTGTTCCTTTAGCATTCAAAAGACATGAGATGCAATGAAAACGGTTTTTACTTTGTATTAATAATGAAAAGCGATTTGTCCTAGACGTGAGAAATTGCTTTTGTGAAATTGATACGGAAGGTATCATTCTTTTAGAAAACATTTTGAAAGAGATTTTCTTTAAAAATGTATGTAGTTATATGTTAGCAAAAAAAAAAATTATAAGTGGAAGACTTATCTTGGGTTTTGAAAATTCCGTATTGTTTGTGAGTTGTGCGTGAAATAGAAATCCTAGACTCGTAAAGAAGAAGGCTAGTGTTTACATACCTTGTAGAGTCAAATAAGTTACGACGCTTGTTCCATTAGACCAAGACCAAGACGAAGTAGGTTGAATTGTTCCTCTTCAACGGTTTGGTGAGGACGTCCGCTATGTTGTCTTCGGATGCTACCTTCTCAATAGAGATGTTCCCTTTGAACATTGTCTCTTAAGAAGTGATGTCGAATCTCTATATGCTTTGTGCGAGAATGCAACACCGGATTCTTGCTTAAGTCGATGGCACCTTTGTTGTCACATAGGATGGCTATGTCGCTAGATGAATGTCGAGTCGACTAACTCTTGTTTCATCCATAGTGCTTGTTGGCATGCTTTGCCATGAGACGCATCAACTCGGGTTGTTGATATAGCTAGTGCCGCTTTGTTTCTTAGAAAACCAAGACGTTAAACAACATCCCATGAAAGTACATACCCCACTTGTACTTTTTCTATCAACGTAATCACCGCATGGTCGAATCTGCATATACAATTGTTTCTACTCCGTGCCCTTAGGATACCATAATCCTAATTGTGTTGTATCTTTAATATATCTAAATATCCTTTTACGGCTTCTAGGTGTGATGTTTTAGGGTCTTCTTGAAACCTAGCACATAAGGAAACACTAAACATGATATCCGGCCTACTTGCCGTGAGGTAGAGAAGGCTACCTATCATGCCACCGATATTTAGTATTATCTACGGATTCTCCGTCTTCATCTTTGTGAGTTTGGTGTCGGATGACATTGGAGTCCTAATTGGTTTTGACTCTTCTAGACCGAATTTCTTTAACATCTCCTTGATGTATTTAGATTGATGAAGAAGATACCATCTTCTACTTGTTTTATTTGTAGACCGAGAAAGAAACTAAGTTCTCCCATCATACACATCTCGAACTCGTCATGCATGATTTTGAGAAATCATCACACATGTCTTGACAAGTGGATCCGAATATAATATCATCTACATATATTTGTACTATGATTATATGTGACTCTCTTTCTTAGTAAAAGTGTGTTGTCAACTAACCCATGGTGTAGTTGTGTTTAAGTAGAAATGACTTGAGTTCATCATACCAAGCTTTTGGAGCTTGTTTAAGACCGTAAAGGGCTTTCTTTAATTTATAAACATGTTTGGGTTTTTCAAAATCAATGAAGCCCGGAGGTTGACTACATATACTTCTTCATTTATGAAACCATTTAGAAAAGCGCTTTTGACATCCATTTGATAAAGCTTTAGATCATTAGCACAAGCATACGCAAGAAGTATTCTTATAGACTCTAATCTAGCCACAGGGGCGTAGGTCTCATCAAAGTCTATTCCTTCTTGTTGGTTATATCCTTGAGCAACGAGTCTAGCCTTGTTCCTAGACACAACTTCATTTGCATCTAATTTGTTTTTATAAACCCATTTGGTTCCTATTATGGTTTGATTACTAGGTGGAGGGACAAGTGTCCAAACATCATTAGAAACAAATTGATTTAGTTCTTCTTGCATAGCCATTACCCAACTCTCATCTTTTATGGCTTCTTGTGTATTCTTAGGTTCTAAGGTTAAAACGAAACAAAACAAGTTACTTTGGTTTTGAACTTGAGACCTTAATGTTACGGTCTATCTTTTATTAGTCAACCACTTGTGAATGGTCAACCATAAAAGTCAAACATTGTGGACTTGAGAACGCAATGCAATTATCCGGAGAGTTTAGTGTTTCCCGGGTTGTTAAGTCCCAACGAGTGTAAGTCCCAATGCGATTGAATAGCTAAACGCGTAGTGATCGGGTGATATTGAACAGGAAAGGGTTATGATTGATTACACTAAGGAAATTAAATCTAATAAAGACTTTGAAGTCCTTCTAATTCTATATTTAAAATCGTTTAACGATTAAAACCTAAAACGCGTACGTTTATGTTTAAATAAACGTCTACGTACAAAAGAAAATGTGAAATTGAAACAGTATTAATCCTAAAAATATAAAAATGAAATTTTTACAAACCTAATGATAAGAGAAAATTTTGAGAAAAAGAAAATTATTTTTAAACTATTTATTTAATTATTATTAATTAATTACTATTTAATTACTTTTTAAATTAAGTAAAATTCTAATAAATAGAAAATGAATAGTAAAAATTCTAGAAAAATTCCTAAAATCACTTAAAGTTATATAAAACCTAGGAAAAATATAAAAACTAGGGTGTGCTTAATAAAAACTAAATTTGCTATTTAAAATTTAAATATTAATTAATTATTAATTAAACTAATATTAATTCTAGTAAATACTAAATGACAAAGGAAAAATCTAAAACTTTTTCTAAAAATCTATTATAAGTGCAGAAAGCTAGGAAAATTATAAAAATGAAAAGTGCTTAACAAAAAATATTGAGAAATAAGCTAATAAGCTCAAGCTTCTTAAATAGAAGCTATTACTTTCCTAAAAAATGATGTTTTTGTTGTTTTTCTTTTATAAAACTATTTTAATACCTAAAATATGAAACTTTTGAAAAGACAAAATAATCAGTGCTTAAAAATAAGCAATTTGGACACAAAAACCCTTATCAGTTGACCAAACTTTGACCAAGGCTAGAAAAAGAGTGAATTGGGTCAAGTGGGGTCCACAGTGATGGATTAAGGTGTAAACAAGTTACTTGGACAGGTTTAAGCAAGAAACAACCAAAATAGCTCACTGAATAAGCTGATGGATCAAAATAAGCACTTGGCTTCTTTGTGTTCTGAGACAGTTATGGGACAGAGTTTGAAGGGCAAAACAAGTGGGGTCCACAGAGCTTAAGCTCTCAAACTTGGCTGAAACAGATAGCCAGCTGGGTTGTGAGCTCAAAGGAACCAAGAACAACCCCTAGGGTCCACTTATGTGGCCTGTGGGACCCACAAAAGGGTGGTGATGGCTCTTGTGGTGGTGGTGCGGCGGTGACACGGGAGATCACTTCCCTGCAGTTGTGTTTGGGGAGTGTGGAGCCCACACAAAATTCACAAAAATAGTGTAAAAATAGAAATGAGTACACAAGTGGGACTAAGTGAATTTCCAAAAGCACAAGCATTCAATCTCAATAATAAGCTCTATAAAATTATACAAGATCACCAATTTTACTAACCATACTTTTGACTTTTTATAAGAAACTCAAATTTTGACTTATATGAGATTTGATCACTTCCTATCTCTGAATAAGTTATAACAAGCTTGTATGAGACTAGATTAAGTAGTATTAACAACTAATGAGGAAATATGAGTGATTTGGCACCACAATTCCTAGACAGTTAGACATTAGGTAGCAATCAAAGGCAAGGTTGACTTTTACTAGGTAAGAACTGATTTTATGTTTCTCTATGACCTATTTATCATAAAGCAAAACATGGTTAAATCACGAAACAAACAAAACAACAAGAAAGGGCCAAGAACAAAGGTGCAAATCCAAACACACCTCTAGTGGTCATCTTGGAGATTTTTCAAAGAAAACAAGATTAAGAACTAGAAACCGATTCACATGATTAGAATATGACTTAATAAGCTAAAATAAACACAAAAGCACAAGCTTAAACTACAAATACCCTAGATTCTATTTTATGCTATTATGATGATCAATACAAAATTTCAAGAACAATGAGAATTAATTAACAAGTCTACAATATTAAGCTTCAATACAACTAAGATATACCTAATAAGCTAGAAGAACTAAAAATAAGCAGAGAACAAGCAGTTGAACAGTAAAATCACAAAAATAAGAAAAATTCTTACAAAATGCCATCCAAGCTGAAAACCATGAACTAGAGACCAAGGACCATCCTACTACCTCCCATGAGGTTCTAAACCAGCTTCCATCCAATATTCAACATCGCTATGACTTTCTTGTTTCTTTTCCTTGATTTTGATTTTCAACTATTTATCCTATTTTTATTTTGTTTTTTGAGTTTCTTAAATTAAATTGCTTCAAATGACTTGAAAGCTTGAGAAAGCTTATGAATGAGCTTGAATGAGCTTAAACAAACTCGAACAATAACTTTTAACAACTATAATTGGATTTGAGATTTTCAAGTAAAAATATTTTGAATTAAGCAAATGGAACTTTGATTAAGCGGTTGAAAATGGTTTCTAGTACATCGAAAATGCTAAGGATACAACTTAGAAGCTTTAAAATACATTGGAAATTTGGAAATTAACTAATACGATATTGAAAATAACTAAAATCTACACACACTCACAACTTCTTCTTCCTTGATATATATTGACTCGAGGCTTCCCACTGATTACGAACATATCCCACTTGCAATCTTGGCCATTGGTGTAGTCAAACGTATCCTAGCCTTTTAAAATGCAATTTGGCGCCAAAAGTGGTTTATGTAACTTGTGGCGAATTTTGCAATTAATGCACTTTGGAGGATTGTAGAGGTGGAGGAGACAAGGAAAATAAGGTTTAGTGGCCAAGTTGGTGTTTTGGTGAAGAAAACCAGTTTTGTGAGGTGGTTTTGAGGTAAAGTAATGGAGATGCATTAACTGCGTCATGGGCTAGTAGATGAGGTGGAAGGAATGAGAGGGGAGAGTAGGGGGACAGGAAAAAGTGAGTTGGTGATGAGGTGGTAGGAGCAGGTGGCAAAACCAGGTGGCTATGGAGGTTCAGTGAGGTTGGTGTTTGACCTGTGGTCAAACCACAGGTTTAGTAACTGGGTTTTGTTTTTGTGGGCTTTTGGTGTTGGGCCTGAGGAGTTATAAGGGGTATTGGGTTTTGTTTTGGGTTTATATATAATAAAAAGGATCCGTTTGGTTTAAGTGGTAAAAGCCCAAGGACCAAAATTGTAATTTTCTGAATTGTGAAGGGTTGAAACTGTAAATTCCCAAAAGTTATCAAAAGGGTTAATATTGCCAATGATGAATAGCACAAGGGTAATATTTGATAAATTTCCATTTTAAATACCCGAGGACTAATTTTGCCATTTTGAAACTTGAGGGTAAAGTTGCCAATTTTAGAAAACTTTCATCCGTGGACTAAAATGAACAAGTTTGATATCCCAAGGACTTATGTTGACTTTTCTTCTAATTTAAACCTTCAAGGACTAATTTCGCTAATTTGTGAAACTTGTGGATGAAAATGATAATTATGTGAACTTTGCTTGTTTTTTTTTTTCAATCTTTTTGTCTCGAATCACATAAAACACATTCCAATGATATTTGTAGTATTTTATGACTTTTCAAAGTGTTTTGGCGGTTTTGTAGTTTAAATGGGAACAAAATGATGAGTATTTAGACACTCATCAATCCCCACACTAAACTATTGCTAGTCCCTAGCAATCTTTTATGAAAATTTAATGGATTTAAGTCTCTTTACCAAAAGCCATTACTTCGAGTAGCCAATTGTTTCAGTTCAAGTAAGAACCTTGGTACAATGATAACCAAATGATTTTGAGCAAATCACCGACTTTCAACGGTTTTGATTTGTCTTTACGAAGCCGCTTGCTACGGACTAGCCAACTCTTAGATAAAATATCTTTGGTGAGTCGATTACCAATTATGGTTTTCCAACCGCCTTTACCACAAGCCATAAACTTGCGGGCTAGCCAACTCTTCACTAATTAAAGATATGGTGAAGTGAACACCATACAATTTTGGGCAAATTGCAAGTCGTCAACGGATTTGAGATATCTTTACCAAGAGCCGTTTGCTCTGGATTAGCCAATCCTTTTGTTTATTAGACATGGCGGATCGATAATCAGAAGTCGAGTAAGTGCAAAACACTTACTCCAAATTTTTTTTTTTTTTTTTTTGGCCAAAATGGGGAATTGGGTGGTATAATTACATGATAAAATTCGTGAGAATTCCCCCACACTAGAAATGAATATTGCCCTCAATATTCAAAGTACCGTGGTTATACCGAAACATAGAACGAAAAGGAAATACCACGGCCATTTTTTTGATGATTTTTTTTTTTTTTTTTTGATGAAAACTTATATACAACAATGGGGCAACTCCCCACACTAGGGTGGTAGAAAGTAGAAAGAAGTCGAAATATGGGTGAAAACCCATATGGTGTGCTATAATTTTTGATTCCCGAGTCGCTAGCTTGACTCGATCCCGCATTCATTGGTTCATGGGGAAAGTTTGTAGATCCGGACAACCAGGTGGAATGTTCTCTCCAAAATAATGCTTCAACCGATGACCATTCACTTTAAAATTTGGACCATCGGGTTGAGATAATTCAATGGTTCCATAAGGAAATACTTTAGTGATGGTGAATGGTCCTGACCAGCGGGATTTTAGTTTTCCGAGAAAATCTTCAATCTTGAATTGAAAAGAAGGACTCGATCACCGACGTTGAAAACGCGGTTTTTGATTTTTGAGTCATGAATCTTTTTTGTCTTTTCTTTGTAGATCAAAGAGTTCTCGTATGCTTGATCACGTAGTTCATTTAATTCATTCATTTGAACTTTCGGTGATCACCACCGTCTGAATATCGAAGTTGGCATGTTTCAAGGCCCAAGATGCTTTGTGCTCAAGCTCAATCGGCAGATGACACGCCTTCCGTACACTAGCTTGTATGGAGTACACCGATGGGTGTTTTATAAGTCGCACGGAAGGCCCAGTGCGTCATCTAGCTTATCCGACCAAGAGGCACGGTTTTCGCCTCCGTCCTCTCCGAATTCTTTTAATCCTCGGTTGGAAACTTCCACTTGCCCACTTGTTTGGGGTGGTACGCAGAGAGAGACGGTGAGTTACACCATACTTTTGCATGACTCTATCAAACCGGTCATTGCAGAAATGCGCACCACGATCACCGATTATAGCTCGTGGAGTTCCAAACCTAGCAAAAGAGATTTTAAGAATTTCACAACAACTCGGGCATCGTTGGTAGGCAAAGCTTCGCTTCAACCCATTTTGACAAATAGTCAACGGCCACGAGTATGTATTTATTTCCTCGAGATGAAGGAAATGGCCCCATAAAGTCAATGCCCCGGATGTCAAAAATCTCACACACTTGAATGGCGTTTTGCGGCATTTCATTTCTTTGTGAGATATTTCCGTGACGTTGACAAGCGTCACGTGTTTTGACAAATTCGTGGGCATCCTTGTAAATCGTGGGCCAATAAAATCCGGAATCAAACACCTTCTTGGCGCAGTAGTTGGGGCTATGATGTCCCCAAGAGGTCCGTAATGGCAAGCCTTGAGAATGTCATTGGCTTCCCGACCATACACACATCGCTCGATGATTTGATCGCGCAAATTTTGAATAAGTAGGGTCGTCCCAAAAGTAATGTTTTACATCTTTAAAGAATTTGTTTTTCCGTTGGGACGACATCCTTTCACCACAAAGTTACCCGCATGGTAATTTGCAAAGTCAAGAAACCATGGGATAGAAGAGTCTCCACGAAAAGAAACCACATTGAGTGTTTCGAGAGGAAATGTTTCGTTTATTTCCTTTTCTCGAACACATCCTGGTGAGGGTTTTCTAGACGGACAGATGATCGTGACGTGTTCTCGGCTCCTTTTTATCACGTATAATGATATCAAATTCTTGCGGAGGAGAACCCAACGGAGCAATCTCGGCTTTGCATCTTGTTTTGCAAAGAGATATTTGAGAGCCGAGTGATCCGTATACACCACGCATTTGGTCAAGATTAGGTATGGCGAAACTTCTCAAACGCATACACCACGGCTAGTAGCTCTTTTCCGTAGTGGTGTAATGGGTTTGAGCTTCATCATAGTCTTACTCGCGTAGTGGATAGGTGAAAATGCTTGGTTTTACGTTGCCCAGGATCGCACCGATAGCAAAATCACTTGCATCGCACATGAGTTCAAAGGGTAAATCCGATCGGGGCAACGAGAATGGGTGCTTCGTAGCTTTTTCTTTAATGTTTCAAAAGCTTCGATGCACTCGGTGAGAAGATAAAAGGAGCATCCTTCTCAAGGAGATGAGTCATAGGTCGAGCGATTTTAGAAAATCTTGTATGAATCTGCGATAAAACCGGCATGACCTAAAAACTCCTAATACCTTTGACGGTAGTAGGATGAGGCAATTTGGCAATGACATCCACTTTCGCTTTGTCAACCTCAATCCCGTTTTTGAAATCTTATGGCCTAGGACAATTCCTTCCTTGACCATAAAATGGCTCTTTTCCCGTTTAGACAAAGATTGGTGTCTTCACACCGTTTGAGCATTTTTCTAAATGGGAGAGACATGTTTGAAATGAGTCCCCAATGACCGAGAAGTCATCCATAAACACCTCCATTGTTTCCCGATCATGTCGTGGAAAATTGCCATCATACATCGTTGGAACGTGCTGGGAGCGTTACATAGGCCAAAAGGCATACGTCAGTAGGCAAAAGTTCCGTATGGGCGGTGAATGTGGTCTTTTCTTGATCCCGTGGATCAATGGGGATCTGAAAATACCCCGAGAAACCATCTAGGAAACAATAGTATTCGTTCCTCGCTAATCTCTCAAGCATTTGGTCCATGAAGGGTAGAGGAAAATGGTCTTTACGGGTGGCTTCGTTTAACTTGCGATAGTCAATACACACACGCCATCCGTAACCAATCGAGTTGGAATTAACTCGTTTTCTTCATTTGTGACAACAGATTATGCCACCCTTTTTGGAACACGGTGGATGGGATCGACCCAAGGACTATCGAGATCGGGTAAATTAAACCGCATCAAGAAGTTTGAGAACCTCCTGTTTGATAACCTCATGAATCTTAGGATTCACCTTCTCTCGATGTTGGATCTTTGGTTTGAAATCATCCTCCAATAAAATCTTGTGCGTACAAAATTCGTGGTTAATACCCTTGATGTCGGAGAGTCTCCAAGCAATTGCTTGCTTGTGCAACTTCAAAACCTTTATGAGAGCGGTCTTCTCATCTTTACTCAAATCTCGAGCAATAATGACGGGTAATTTATCATCACCCTCAAGAAATGCATACTCGAGATGAGGTGGTAAGTCCTTAAGTTCAACCTCGTGAAATTCTTCGCTTTTCTCAACCGACTTAACTTCCTTATTATGAAGCTCAACGGGAGGAGTGGAGGAGAAGTGTCCCGATTTAACAACTTCTCAAGAAGAAGAATATCTCCCTCCAGATTAATCTCATTGTTATTAACCCCATCTGGAATTGAATCACTAGTGTGGGGGATTGATGATGGATCATCATTGAGCAACTTCTCAAGGAGAAGAATGTCCCCCTCAATGTCAATTGGAGCGTGATCAATTTCCCATGAAACCGAATCACTAGACAAGTATGCTTCAATCTCTTCCAAGATGAAGTCACTTCCCTCAAACGGAGTGAGAGAAGGAGTAGAATTGGCAATGATGGGTTGAGATGAATGAGTGAGATTATCACTCGAAGAATTATGAACATAACCGAGAACTTCTTGAGAGTACTCTTCAGAAGCAACATCAATGATATCTATTCGGTTAACCGACTCATAATCATAGTTTGCGGAGTACCTCAAGTTTGATCAAGGTTAAAGGTGTGACTTCATTACCCACACGTAATGTGATTTCTTGCTCAAATACATCAATGAGAGCACGGCCCGTTCTCGTGAATCCTCGTCCAACAATGAGGGAACCCGATGATCGCATCAAGTCAACAACCACAAAGTCGGTGGAAAATGGAACTTTCCTACTTTCACGAATACATCCTCGGCGATGCCAAGAGGACGCGATATTGAACGATCCGCAAGCTCAAGAGTCATGCGGTAGGAATAAGTTTCGAAGAGAAAGTTTCTTCCATCTTGAATAAGGCATCGATTGATGCTTGCACCAAGATCGGCGAGGGCAAAGCATTCAATCATTCTGGAAAAACACAAGGTAGAAGAAATTTTCCGGGATCTCCAAGCTTTTCGGAAGCTTTTTAATGTAATCACGAGCGGTTCTCGTTCGAAGGAGTTTTAGCCATTTCAAACAGCTTTTTCCTTGTTGCTTAACATGTGTTTGAGAGTTGATGCAAACTTGGGCATCAAGATGATAGCATCCGCAAAGCTTATGTCAAAATGTAGTTCTTGGAAAATTTGAAAAATTTGTCCATTTGATGACCGGCTTTTTCATGGAGCTTTGCTCATTTAAACGTGATGGGTAAGGAATAGAAGTTTTGGATTTGGAGTTTTCAACGGAGCTACAGGAGGTTCAAAACAACTCTGGTTTGGATTTGGGTTTCGGGACAACTTGAGGATGGACATGTCTTGTGCTCTGTGAGCTAGTGGGTTGCACTTGGTCCTTTGTCGCCTCAGTTCACTTTCCACTACCTTCGGGAGAGAAGAAGAAGAGGTAGTAGGAATAGCGGGTCCATCATATGAAGCACCACTTCTGGTTGTGATCGCCTTTGCATCGCCCCTCGGATTAGCGATCGTGTTGCTAGGTAAAGTACCTGAGCCCGAGGGTTGATCATTTAAAGACTTCTTAATGTCAGAAATCTGGCTAACCAACAACCTGTTCATTTCCTCTTGGGATTTCATGAATTGCTTCAATAACTCATCAGATGATGGTCCAGTTGGAACAATGGCTTGAGTTTGATTAGGAAAATTCTGGCCTCTATTGTTCGGATTAGGGCCTTGATTTTGAAAATTTCCTTGATTATTGCCATGAAAATACCCTGGGTTGAAATTTCCCTGATTCTGGTTTCTATTAAAATTTCCTTGGTTTTGGAAATTTTGACCTTGATTTTGAAAACCGTTATTTTGACTAAAATTACCTTGGTTTTGAAAACCTTGGTTCGTTCTATTCTGATTTTGGTTACGGTTTTGGTTGAAACCGGGTGGTCCAGGGTAGTGGTTAGGACGGTGGTTCGGGTCCATAGGAGCACGGTATTGGTTGCCTCCTGAATTGGAAATCCCGCCCACAGCGTTTGCTTCAAAAGGGATACCATCGGTGGCCATACTGATTGTAATAGGCATGGGGCCACCGCAAGTAACACATACTTCCACTTTCTTAACTTCACAGAGGTGAAGTTTGTGGAAAAGAAACTTTCTTTTGGTTGGAGAGAACCAAAGCTTGAATTGCTTAGTGAGTTTGTCAATCTTAGCATCGGTGCTAGATTGACTCACGAGCGATGAAGCGAAGGACCAACACCGACTTGGGAAACAACCGGTTTGCTTCGTGCGGGCGGACTTTAGACTTGTTTTCAATGATCGCTAAAGCTTCTTTTACGCTTTTGCTCAAGAAATTTCCTCCAGTGGAGGAATTGAGAGAATCTTGATCGATTGACTCACTCCATTATAGAAAGTATCGAGTTGCATCAACTCGGAGAAACCATGGTGAGGACATTTATGAGCAATTCCTTAAAACGATCCCACGATTCACTAAAAGATTCATCAAACTTACGTGTGAATTTGATGATTTCGCTTTTAAGACTCGTGGTCTTAGAAGGTGGATAGAACTCGCTCACAAATTTTTTCACCAAATCTTCCCATGTTTCAATCGATCGAGGGGTTGTTTTCAAGCCAACCGGGCTTGTCCTCGAGGAAAATGGAAAGAGAAGAAGTTTGACAACATCGGTAGGGACATTCTTGTATTTGATGGTAGATGCAATCTTGTTAAACCATCGAATATGAGCATGAGGATCATCCTCTCAAAACCATAGAATTGACTTGAGGTTACAAGATTTAGTAACCCGGTTTTGAGTTCAAAATTTTCACCACAATGGTGGGATAACAATAGCATCTCCATACCCATCGATGGGTGCTTGGAGAAGCTCGCACATAGGACGTTCATCCGCCATGATAACGGAAGTAGTGCGAGCATCCGGATCTCGATCCGACCGATGGGGCGTAACGTCACGGACACGCCTTCTTGGAATCTCGACAAGCTCACGAAATGGGCTCACGGACCTAGAAGAGCGAGTGCGCATACACTAGAGTTGACTCTAAGAAATCTCGAGTCAAGGGAATTATGAAAATGGGGAAAGAAGAATCTTTTGGGTTTTTTTTTTGAAAAGTAGATATAACAACAAATCCAATTAAAACAAAATCGATGCAAAACGATGAGAACTTAAACCAATAATCACAAGATGAATGGCTTCTTTGAAAAGGTACACCACTCACAAGGATACAAAGGCAAGTTTTAATCTTATGTTTGGGAACTTATTATGGTCGTACCCCCAGTTAGGTAGTACTCTGTCTTGGTTCTCGATGGTAATTTTTTATGTTGTTATTTAAACAAAGAAAACGGAAAATCTTTTTGTATTTTTATCTTTTATATATATGTAGAAACAAAAGAAAAATATTTTTGTGTTTTATATGTTTTAAGATGTTTTTGGATTTTTGGATTTTTATAAGAAAATATAAATATATATAGATGGTATGAACAAGGAGTGAATATTCAAATCACTAATCTGCTAAACGTAAGACTATTAGCACAGCTCCCCGGCAGCGGCGCCAAAATTTGATTCGCTCCGAACGGTCTATCTTTTATTAGTCAACCACTTGTGAATGGTCAACCATAAAAGTCAAACAGCTTGAGAACGCAATGCAATTATCCAGAAGAGTTTAGTGTTTCCCCGGGTTGTTAAGTCCCAACGAGCTGTGCGATTGAATAGCTAAATGCGTAGTGATCGGGTGATATTGAACAGGAAAGGGGTTATGATTGATTACACTAAGGAAATTAAATCTAATAAAGACTTTGAAGTCCTTCTAATTCTATATTTAAAATCGTTTAACGATTAAAACCTAAAACGCGACGTTTATGTTTAAATAAACGCTCACGTACAAAAGAAAATGTGAAATTGAAACAAGATTAATCCTAAAAATATAAAATGAAATTTTACAAACCTAATGATAAGAGAAAATTTTGAGAAAAGAAAATTATTTTTAAACTATTTATTTAATTATTATTAATTAATTACTATTTAATTACTTTTTAAATTAAGTAAAATTCTAATAAATAGAAAATGAATAGTAAAAATTCTAGAAAAATTCCTAAAATCACTTAAAGTTATATAAAACCTAGGAAAATATAAAAACTAGGGTGTGCTTAATAAAAACTAAATTTGCTATTTAAAATTTAAATATTAATTAATTATTAATTAAACTAATATTAATTCTAGTAAATACTAAATGACAAAGGAAAAATCTAAAACTTTTTCTAAAAATCTATTATAAGTGCAGAAAGCTAGGAAAATTATAAAAATGAAAAGTGCTTAACAAAAAAATATTGAGAAATAAGCTAATAAGCTCAAGTTTCTTAAATAGAAGCTATTACTTTCCTAAAAAATGATGTTTTTGTTGTTTTTTCTTTTATAAAACTATTTTAATACCTAAAATATGAAACTTTTGAAAAGACAAAATAATCAGTGCTTAAAAATAAGCAATTTGGACACAAAAACCCTTATCAGTTGACCAAACTTTGACCAAGGCTAGAAAAGAGCTGAATTGGGTCAAGTGGGGTCCACAGTGATGGATTAAGGTGTAAACAAGTTACTTGGACATGTTTAAGCAAGAAACAACCAAAATAGCTCACTGAATAAGCTGATGGATCAAAATAAGCACTTGGCTTCTTTGTGTTCTGAGACAGTTATGGGACAGAGTTTGAAGGGCAAAACAAGTGGGGTCCACAGAGCTTAAGCTCTCAAACTTGGTGAAACAGATAGCCGGTGGGTTGTGAGCTCAAAGGAACCAAGAACAACCCCTAGGGTCCACTTATGTGGCTGTGGGACCCACAAAAAGGGTGGTGATGGCTCTTGTGGTGGTGGGTCGTGTTTGCACACGGGAGATCACTTCCCCAGGTTGTGTTTGGGGAGTGTGGAGCCCACACAAAATTCACAAAAATAGTGTAAAATAGAAATGAGTACACAAGTGGGACTAAGTGAATTTCCAAAAGCACAAGCATTCAATCTCAATAATAAGCTCTATAAAATTATACAAGATCACCAATTTTACTAACCATACTTTTGACTTTTTATAAGAAACTCAAATTTTGACTTATATGAGATTTGATCACTTCCTATCTACTGAATAAGTTATAACAAGCTTGTATGAGACTAGATTAAGTAGTATTAACAACTAATGAGGAAATATGAGTGATTTGGCACCACAATTCCTAGACAGTTAGACAAGAGGTAGCAATCAAAGGCAAGGTTGACTTTTACTAGGTAAGAACCGATTTTATGTTTCTCTATGACCTATTTATCATAAAGCAAAACATGGTTAAATCACGAAACAAACAAAACAACAAGAAAGGGCCAAGAACATTGCAAATCCAAACACACCCTCTAGTGGTTGTCTTGGAGATTTTTCAAAGAAAACAAGATTAAGAACTAGAAACCGATTCACATGATTAGAATATGACTTAATAAGCTAAAATAAACACAAAAGCACAAGCTTAAACTACAAATACCCTAGATTCTATTTTATGCTATTATGATGATCAATACAAAATTTTAAGAAAAATGAGAACTAATTAACAAGTCTACAATATTAAGCTTCAATACAACTAAGATATACCTAATAAGCTAGAAGAACTAAAAATAAGCGAGAGAACAAGCAGTTGAACAGTAAAATCACAAAAATAAGAAAAATTCTTACAAAATGCCATCCAAGCTGAAAACCATGAACTAGAGACCAAGGACCATCCTACTACCTCCCATGAGGTTCTAAACCGACTTCCATCCAATATTCAACATTTCTGACTTTCTTGTTTCTTTTTCCTTGATTTTTGATTTTTCAACTATTTATCATATTTTTTTTTTTGAGTTTCTTAAATTAAATTGCTTCAAATGACTTGAAAGCTTGAGAAAGCTTATGAATGAGCTTGAATGAGCTTAAACAAACTCTGAACAATAACTTTTAACAACTATAATTGGATTTGAGATTTTCAAGTAAAAATACATAAACTGAATTAAGCAAATGGAACTTTGATTAACTGGTTGAAAATGGTTTCTAGTACACTGAAAATGCTAAATACATTGGAAATTTGGAAATTAACTAATATGATATTGAAAATAACTAAAAATCTACACACATTCACAGCTTCTTCTTCCTTGATATATATTGACTCTGAGGCTTCCCCACTTGATTCTGAACATATCCCACTTGCAATCTTGGCCATTGGTGTAGTCAAACGTATCCTAGCCTTTTAAAATGCAATTTGGCGCCAAAAGTGGTTTATGTAACTTGTAGCCGAATTTTTGCAATTAATGCACTTTGGAGGATTGTAGAGGTGGAGGAGACAAGGAAAATAAGGTTTAGTGGCCAAGTTGGTGTTTTGGTGAAGAAAACCAGTTTTGTGAGGTGGTTTTGAGGTAAAGTAATGGAGATGCATTAACTGCGTCATGGGCTAGTAGATGAGGTGGAAGGAATGAGAGGGGAGAGTAGGGGACAGAAAAAGTGAGTTGGTGATGAGGTGGTAGGAGCGGTGGCAAAACCGGTGGCTATGGAGGTTAAGTGAGGTTGGTGTTTGACACGTGGTCAAACCACGTGTTTAGTAACTGGGTTTTGTTTTTGTGGGCTTTTGGTGTTGGGCCCGAGGAGTTATAAGGGTATTGGGTTTTGTTTTGGGTTTATATATAATAAAAGGATCCGTTTGGTTTAAGTGGTAAAGCCCAAGGACCAAAATTGTAATTTTCGAATTGTGAAGGGTTGAAAGCGTAAATTCCCAAAAGTTATCAAAAGGGTTAATATTGCCAATGATGAATAGCACAAGGGTAATATTTGATAAATTTCCATTTTTAAATACCCGAGGACTAATTTTGCCGTTTTTGAAACTTGAGGGGTAAAAGTTGCCAATTTTAGAAAACTTTCATCCAGGGACTAAAAATGAACAAGTTTGATATCCCAAGGACTTATGTTGACTTTTCTTCTAATTTAAACCTTCAGGGACTAATTCTGCCAATTTGTGAAACTTCAGGGACTGAAAATGATAATTATGTGAACTTTGCTTGTTTTTCACCTGTTTTCAATCTTTTTGTGTCTGAATCACATAAAAACACATTCCAATGATATTTGTAGTATTTTATGACTTTTCAAAGTGTTTTTGGCAGTTTTTGTAGTTTAAATGGGAACAAAATGATGAGTATTTAGACACTCATAAAAAAAACATTCCATTCATATTAGACATGTATGGATAAGATGAGTATGCATTCCATGGAGCAAAGTTTTGAAAATGAAAACCGTTTTGCATGTTTGGATTCCATCCCATTTGATGGTTACTTTTGGGTAAACGTTATTAGGTCTCCTAAATGAATTAGGTTTTGAAAAAATGGAGCTTTGTTTCTTGCAAAAGTAGGATTATATTTTGGAGGTGGTTGTCTAGTGGTGACATGAGTTGGTTTCTTCCTATTAACTATAACAAACTCAGCCTAGATGAGGAAGCTACGTTATTGCTCTCTGTTTGCACACGCAGATCCACGGATCCCTTTCTCGTACACTAGCCGGTTCCCTTTTAGGGATCCGTTGGATCCGCCACAACAAAGGGCTGGTTTTTCTAGTTCCTTAACAAATTTTGTTTCTTTACTTTCACTAGTTGATGGATCAAGTTGTTGACTACCTAGACCCTTTTGATTGTTACCGGTTTTAACACCTTCGAGTATTGTATCTAAAGTGTTCGTACTCATTCTAGCAATTTTAGAATCTAAGTTATCCACTAGTGTTTGAAGTTGAACGCAAAGTTCACATTCACCACTTGCTATTTTACCCTTTTCTAAACGTTTTAGTTTTGCTTTTAATTCTATGACTTCTTTATCTAAATGTTGATTTGGACTCTTTAAAAGTTTGTTTTTGTTAATTAGTTTTAAGCTAATATTGCATAGTTTGTCATATTCATTATGCAATGAGTCGTCATCGAGTGATGAACTACTATAGTATTCGTGACATACCGTCATTTGCCATGAGACAAATTTCTTCATCCTCCTCGTCGCTCATTCCCATGTGCCGCCACGAACGCCTTTTGATCATCCCGTTTGGGACACTTACTAATAAAGTGGTTTGGGTCCCCACATTTAAAGCAAGTATGATCATCCTTGGCTTCTCGTCCTCTTTGCTTTTCCGAAGTTTTCTTATCGCCATACGGTTGTTTGACGATCTTCCCTTTCTTCTAAAGAACTTTTAAAGTCCCTTTCCGCCATCACGTACTCTTCGTCGTCACTACTCAAGAGAGTTCTCCTCATCGCTCAGTAGCCTTTTTGGCTTTAAGGGCAAGAGATTTGTGTTCTCTTTCACCTTTGAAGCTTGGAATCTTTAGCAAGGACAAGCTCGTAGACTTTCGTGTTGCCTATGAGTTCATCGAGGTGAGAATTGTCAAATGTTTTGACTCTTCGATCGCCATTACCTTGGATCTCCACTCGATGGAAGTGCCCTTAGATATCTCCTAACATGATTACGGCTAGAAAAGATTCATCAAATACTTGTAAAGATGTAATAATAGTATTAAAGTTAGCAAATGAATGATCTATAGTTTCCTCATCCGATATTGAAAATTGTTCATATTGTTGAACAAATAAATCAATTTTATTATTTTTAACTCTTTGGTTGCCTTGATGAGTTACAACTAAAGAATTCCAAATTTCTTTAGAGGTTTTAAGCATAGAAATTCTTTCGAATTACTTTTTCGGTAAAGCATTATATAAAACCATTTTTGCTTCACTATTTTTAGAAAGCTTTTTCTTCATTTCATCGTTTAGTTTATCATGAGGTATGTGAACTAAATTTCCTTTATCATCATTTGAGGTAGCCTCAAAATCACCTTCAACAATAATGTACCAAAGATCAATATCTTTAGACTTCACATATGTTTCGAATCTATTTTTCCAATATATAAAACCATTAGTTTCAAGTAGTGGTGGTCGTTGCATAGATTGCCCTTCCTTATAAACTTAGCTCTTGATGCCAATTGTGAGAAACTAGAAGGGGGGTTGAATAGTTTTGCCCATTTTAAGTTGATTTCAAAAACTTTAGATTCGATATTATGAAATCGTATGGATGTTGAGAACGATAGATCTAATGATAATGCAAGCAAATAAATATAGTTAAGGGATATAAAAGACACAAGCGATTTATAGTGGTTCGGCTACAAGGACACCTTCTTTGCCCTACTCCACTCCCGAGTCACCTACTCGAGAGTTCCAAAGACTATGTCAACAAACTCCTTCACTTGGCGGAGAAGCCTTCACAACGTTGCTTACACTTTTCCAGACAAAGCTAAATACCGAGTCCGTAACACGGTGGACCAAACCAACACGACTATTACACAACAAATATGTGAAATATCAAATACAAGATCTTCGCTCATGTAAATCTTATGGAGTGACAAATCAATCAAGGACCCCTTGCTTGGATGACTTGTAGAATGCTCGTGATCTCGCCTTAGAGAAGGACCTATATGAGTATCACAATAGAAAGAAAGAAGAACAACTCTCTAGATCAAGTGATCTATATGTTAGAAGGAATGAGAGTGTTTGAGAGATTTAGTAAGAAGAGGGTGAGTTAGAATGAAGAAATGGCTCTCTATTTATAGGCAAATTCCTTCACTGTTCCCTCGGATCCCACGGATCCCTTCCACAAGGGATCCGTCTAGTGTAATCCTAGGGATCCTTGGAACGCTCCTCTTTGCCCATGGGTTTTTTGGTTATGGGTCATGGGTCATGGGTTATGGGTTGGTCCATGGGTTATCTTTAGATTCAATGTATCTAAGTATACATTGTATCAAGTTTCTTTGGGTATGGGTTAAGATCCATGGGTTATGGTTCATGGGTTATGATTTTTACCCATCCTAATAAACTATTACAACAAATGCGTAATTACTACACTTTGTATTTAAATGGCTATATGTAAATGCTTTACAAAACTAACATGTATCCTTTATAATTATACTTAAGATAACATTATATTTGTTATCAACAAAACATAAAGAGATCGCAAAATATTAATAAACGGTTTTACGATTTATTTGTAGTAACAAATGTGGATTGGATGTCGCTCGAGGTTATTGTTGGTGTGTGGAGTTGAATTGATTTTGACTAATCATGAGAGGCGCTTGATTGATGAAGTTTTCCATGAGTGTGTTTGAGTCGGAGGCTTATATCTTTGGATCGTGAATGAGCTTGTAATTACCATTACCCGTGGGTATGAATTGAGAAGCTTTGGTGGTAATTCCTACATTGGTGTAAAAGGCTGTTAAGTCATTAGATGAGCTTGCCTCTCCCTGTTTAGACTTGAATTGTTCAAGAATCATTCGTTCAAACATAGCATGTCTCTCATTCTGAAGCAAGAATGTATACAATTGCTCATAGTTAGTGTTCCTCAAACCCTTATTTAACTTGACTAAAGTGACAAATTTGTGCCATTCGGGATTCATGTTGTTCACAAACTTTGAGTTTAGCTGAATATTTGGCATAGTCATTTTAATATTCTTCATGTCATTCACAAGCTTGTGGAACCTGACGTAATATTCAGTGAAACTTTCCCCTGGTTTCATCTTGAAGTGCTCAAAGTCATCATACAGTTGAGATTCTCTGTCTTCTTTAGTTAATTCTGTTGGGTCTATTATAGATTTGATGATACAAAACAAGAATAATGAAACATGAAGGACTAAAAGTGACAAGAAGGGAAACTACAAAAAGATGGAGGATTTAGAAGATTCTAGAAGATATGCTTAAAAGAATACTTAGTTTCCTAATTCTATTATGATTCCTCTTGTAAACCCTAGATGTCTCTAGTATATAAAGAGACATAGGGTCATTAGTTTTATTGTACGTACAAGATGTAGACGCCTAAAGGTGTGTGTGTGTGGGAACCTAGGCGTAGGGATTTGGGAAAACGCTAGGGTTTAGTGGCTTAGTTAGTTAGTGTTAGATCAAGTCTTTGATCTTTATTATAGTTAGTTAGTTTATGATAATAAAAACCTTGTTCATAATAATGTTGATTCTATGTTTGAATATTCCGCTTTCATTATTATGTATTCTTAGATATAATATTAGACCTAGTCTAAGAGCTTACAACGATCTTTACATGTGGTATCGAGCTAGCCTTGTCTAGGGCTCGTGATATCCGTGGTATTTGTGTTGGGTTTGTGATAAGGTTGATATATCTAAGGTCCTACAATTGGTATCAATCGCCTAACAATGGTTTAGGAGTGTTTGTGTTTGTTTTGAAGGGTTACACATAAGGCTCGTTTTTCATAGTTGACAAGCTTAAAGCTTTAATTTTTGCACTTAAAAATTCAAGATTCTTGTGGTTTAAGGTTTATTTGGTGCTAAAGTTTCAGTTTTTTTCAAAAAGTTTGAAGCTTTACGTGTTTTTCTTCACTTTTGAACTCGTTTTTGGTTCATTGGTCATTTCTACTCGTAACTTTTCTAGGCACTTTGGGTGAAAAAGGTCAACATTTTTGGGTTATTCGAGTGTTTTTAAGGATATCTATGCAAGAGAAATTGGTTGAATCATTGAAAAATTTTTACGAGTAGGTCAAAACCCTAGTTCTACTCAGAAGAAAGTCAACTACTCATAAGTTTCTACTCGTAACTTTTGGTATGCAGATTCTTGAGCTTAACGGCGACTCGGCTTCCCTCACTGGATAAGTTTGTGGAACACTTGACTTTTGGATATCTCTTACACTCGTGATAGTGTAAAGGATTTTGGATTCTACGGCGAAGCCATTCCACGCGTAAGTCATTCCCACGCAGAAGCTATTCCTCGCCAGAAGCACCTTGCTACGCGTAAGTTGGGTTCTACGCATAAGAATTTCCCACGCCTAAGGATTCCTCGCCTAAGCATCCCACGACAAGATCCCACGACAAGATCCCACGCCTAAGCATCCCACGCAAGATCCCACGCATAAGATCCTCACGCCTAAGCCATCCTACTCAGTAACTCGTAGTCTACTCGTAACTTCCTCTTCCTACTAAGCTTTTCAAAAAAAAAAAAAAAATTTTGGTATAACTTGAAAAATTTTTATGGAAAACTTGAGTAAAATTTAATTTTTCGAGGAGACTAAACGCTCAATTTTACGAGATTCAAATTTTGGTATAACTTGAAAATTTTTGTCAAAAATTCAAATTTTGGACCTAAATTCAAATTTTTTCTGGTAAATTTAGCGCCAAAATTGTCATAACTCAAATTTTCATACACCCTTAGAATTGATTTTATAGTGAATTTCAAATTTTGGGCGAAAATTTTTAAGAACCAAGTTTCTGAGTACGACCTTCGGATAAACCTCAACCCACCATAACTTATCAAACACAACTCCTTTATCGTTGAATCGATCCTACATCAACTTTATCGATCATACCTTCATCAATGGCTACTCAACAAGACATTCATGCAGTGGTCAAAACCGACCTCCTATGTTAGCAAAGGTGGTTATCTTCAATGGACAAGTCGAATGTCCGTTACATAAAGACCAAACCTAATGGGAAACTCATGATTAAATCCATTCGGGATGGACCTTCCAACCTCGACAAGTTCATGTACCGAAATGCAAACGCAACACCTCCCATCCCACCATCCTCTCATCTTCAAACCGAATCGAATACATCAAGAGGATCGAAACAAGTCAATGCAGATGACATGGCAATTCATATTATCCAACTGGTTTACCAATAGACATCTTTGTCGGTGAGACGGCCAGAAACCGCTTCGATATGTGGGAACGTGTTAGACGGCTATGTTTTGGAAAGCAATTGGTAAACAAGATATGGAGAACAAGTCGCTAACCGAATGGGAAAAGTTCACATCTACACCGTGAGAATCCATTGAATCCTACTATGGAAGGTTTTGCACTTTGATGAATGAGCTTATCGTAAACAAGTTGGCACCGGAACAATCGTTCAAAACATCAAGTTCTGAATAATCTTCCGTAAGTATGGGGACGATATGTCACTATTGTCAACCAAACAAAAGACTTACATCGTAAACTTTGATCAACTCAACGATTTTCAAACAAAACCAAGTCAAGCGAATGAAGTCGAAAGAAAGATTGGCAAAGAATCATGATCGATTGGCACTAATTGCTAAGACTCAAACCACAAATAATACACAACAACAAACTTCATCATCTTCCAACAACAACAACTTAAAACAATACATTCAACAACCACAACAACAATTCTATCCACCGAACAACAAGTCATTCAACAACCGTATCCACAATACCAGAACAAAGAATCACCGATCATGAAGCCCGACCACGAGAAGCGACCTTGCAACAAGTATTTTCTTTATTGGATAAAGCATTTAGCGATCGCATGGGTAATCAAAGCGGTTCCGCATCAGTAATCGGTCGGTCAATATGTTGGAAATCGATGGGACGTAATGTTGGGAATAGAGAAAGGGTAATCGAATGGGTATGTTGCAGCCCAGAGTTGGGAATCATGGAAATGTGAATTAGGTAATCGTGTTAAGTGTTATAACCGTCAAGGATTGGGTCACATGGCAAGAAACCGTCCCACTAAGCCGCACAAAAGAATGGTGATTTTCTTCGAAAGTCTTTGTTAGCGTGATAAGCAAGAAGCGGGTTCCAGCTGAGTCTTGAGGAACATGACTTTTCGCTATTATGGATGATTTGAAGACCTCGAGGAACTCAATGCGAATTGCATCTTCATGGCAAATCTTCGTGAAGCTGGCATGACACCGAGTCGACTCACCTCCTCGCTCTATGACGCCAACGCAAGATTCGAGGTACCAATCATTGATCCATGCTATAACAATGTCATATGTGATGTGTTTACTGATGATAAACAAAGATTCGTGACATCGCACCTACTTATGATACATACATGGACAATCCGAGTTGTAGCAATACTTACTCAAACTCCATACGTGGATCCTAGTGGAGGCCGTGTGGCACAAAATATCGCGAATGATGAGGAAACTCGGCTTATTTTGAATCATTAATTAATCAATGTGGCATTGAAGTTGAGAAAGTAAGAACGGTCAATCGCGAGGTTAAGGCGCGAATAAAAATTGACCCGAGCTTGAGAGTTACAAGGAGCACGCCAAAGCCTATGAATTTCATACAAACAAAATTTCCAATTAGAAATTGGTTATCGAGATTCGCTTTTAAGAGAACAACAATTGCAACTCAAGTATGACACACTTGATGTGAATCAATTTGAAAATAAAATCTTTAAACAAGGAAATTTCGATCTAAACAACCAACTTTCTAAACAAAAGCATCGCTTTCTCGATCTTGAAAAGAGAAGAAACATTTGATTGTCGATTTTTCAAAACGAGAAGATTCTCTTCTTGATGAAATTGGATAAAATGAAACTATCAAAAATTGGATAATTTGCTTCTTTACAACGGGTCATTCCGCTTAAACAAACAAGATGCTTTCTAATCAAGCAAACCGATTTTCACACTTCACATAAAATGGCTCTTGGTAACTCACCTTCGCTCCTTAAGAAAGCTCGTAAAGAACGGAATGTGTTGAACAATGGACAACCTTGCATGAACCCATAATTGTTCGCATTCTCTTGAAACGCTGGAACTAGTCAAAGAGTAGATCAAAATGAAACAAAAGAATCCAGATCTTAAACCGATTGATTATAACAAATGGAACAAAATTAATGGAATTACTTTTGTTAATCAAAAGAAACGCCAAAGTTTTCCACCACACCAAGTGTTTCAAACAAAGTGTCAACACCAGCTTCAAAACCGCTTTCAAAACCAGCTGTAGTTTCCAAATCTCTTCGAAAATCGAACAAATGTCTTCAAACAATCCTTTTAACACAAGTGATACTAGAAGCATTTTAGACGATGTTAAAACTAGAATCGGGAGTCTTCAAGAGATCCGTAAAACTAAAACCACTATGACACCTAACAACCGGTTCTCTACTTTTGATATCGAATGAGAAAGTTTTTGAAACTCAAATTGCCCTCACCGAATAACATTAACTCAAGGGTAATTCATGTTGAACAAGCGCTTTGAAAGAAACAAATTGACTTTGTCAAGGACCATAAACCGGTAAAGCAAGCTAATGAAAGTTTTGAACACATCAAAGTTTTGGAAAATCTAAATGATTCTCTTCAAGATGTTATGACTACTGATATCATGTCCATTATCTTACAAACATATTCTCTGAAGATCATGAAAGACTCGAGGATGAGACCTCCAAATTGTTTCAAAATATGAAAAGCTCTTATAAAACTTGAAAAGAAAACGTGTCCTATTTTAAACAACTTGATCGAAAATCGAGGAATGCAAGTATGACAAACCGTCAGATGAGCGTGCTTACAAGGACATGAAAGAGCAAAATGATCTTTCGAGTGCTCAACCGAAGTCTAAACGGAAAGGTCAGGATACTAAGTTTGCAAAACCATTGACCGAGGAGAAAACAAATGTTCCCAAACGGTTTTCAAACCAAAAATGTCTATTTCAATTTCCTCCAAAAGTCAATGAGAAAATGACTTGTCAAAACAACTACCCACTGCATTTGCCTATTAAAAGAGGATTATCAAAGCTTTTGAAAAACCTGTTTTGAGAAAGAAAAGTGATTACACCGCATTTCTAGGAATCATACACGAATGTGACTAAAAATCCGCTAAAGAATCTGCTGGTTCTAACAACATGGTCAACAATCAATATCAGGAGGTTCAAAACAACTCCTTGTTTGGATTGGGTTTCGGACAACTCGAGGATGGACATGTGATGTGCCTGTGAGCTAGTGGGTTGCATTTGGTCCTTTGTCGCCTGTGTTCACTTTCCACTACCTTCGGAGAGAAGAAGAAGAGGTAGTAGGAATATGGGTCCATCATATGAAGCACCACTGTTGTGATCGCTGCACGCCTGGATTAGCGATCGTGTTGCTAGGTAAAGTACCGAGCCCGAGGGTTGATCATTTAAAGACTTCTTAATGTCGAAACCGCTAACCAACAACCTGCTCATTTCCTCTTGGGATTTCATGAATTGCTCAATAACTCATCGATGATGGTCCAATTGAACAATGGCTTCGAGTTTGATTAGGAAAATTCGGCCTCTATTGTTCGGATTAGGGCCTTGATTTTGAAAATTTCTCGATTATTGCCATGAAAATACCCCGTTGAAATTTCGATTCTCGGTTTCTATTAAAATTTCCTTGGTTTTGGAAATTTTGACCTTGATTTTGAAAACCGTTATTTTGACTAAAATTACCTTGGTTTTGAAAACCTTGGTTCGTTCTATTATGATTTTGGTTACGGTTTTGCTGAAACCGGTGGTCCAGTAGTGGTTAGGACGGTGGTTCGGGTCCATAGAGCACGGTATTGGTTGCCTCCTCGAATTGAAATCCCTACCACGCCTTTTGCTTCAAGGATACCATCTGGGGCCATACATTGTAGGCATGGGGCCACCCAGTAACACATACTTCCACTTTCTTAACTCTCAGCAGAGTGAAGTTTGTGGAAAAGAAACTTTCTTTGGTTGGAGAGAACCAAAGCTTGAATTGCTTTGAGTTTGTCAATCTTAGCACCGCTAGATTGACTCACCGCGATGAAGTAGGACCAACACCGACTTGTGAAACAACCGGTTTGCTTCGCAAAGGCGGACTTTAGACTTGTTTTCAATGATCGCTAAAGCTTTTACGCTTTGCTCAAGAAATTTCCTCCACGGGAGGAATTGAGAGAATCTTGATCGATTGACTCACCCATTATAGAAAGCATCGAGTTGCATCAACTCTGAGAAACCATGGTGAGGACATTTATGGCAACCCTTAAAACGATCCCACGATTCAGTGCGAACTCTACTCTCTCTCATGCGATTTCGGTTAAAACAATATAAGCACATGTGAAGGGGGTGTTTCGAAAAACAAAACTCTCAAGGTGTCAACAAAATGTTTTGATAATCATAAACACTCGAGAGATTTTCAAGAAAATGGTTTTATGGCAACAATAGGGTGATCATGGAGTTATAAGGTGACCAAGGATAGGAAAATCCGTCCTATGATCCATGAGCCGGAGGATCTACCCAAGGACATCACCAATAGTTTAGAACTAGAAGTCCTTAGGAATGATTGAAAAAGGAGTAATGTTAGAAAGGAGAAAGAAGGGTTGAAGAATTAAAAGAAATGTAATGAAAAGGGTGAAAAGAAATAGCCCTCCATATTCAACCTTAGGGCGAAACGGGTTCAATTCATACGCTACTAGTTGTCACTAGATGACACCGGTATTGAAGACAAAGACGTCATGGACCCGATGGCGCTTCGCACTAAACCTTCTAGCCACTCAATTCCTCTCAAAAGGGTTTGTTTCATTCTCCTTGGGAACCTACATAATCTATTGACTTTCTCTTAGAGATCGTTGGTATTGAAAAGGAGACCTCTCCCTAGTCTCCGTCGGGAAAACCAAAATGCACTTATTGAGTCTAGAGCCACGAGATTCATCAAAAGATCTCATAGGAACACTTGACATGACATCGCTTGTTGTTCATCAATAAGGGCACAAGTGATATATTATAGAGTCCTACGCGATCTTAGCAATCTGCCGAACATTTATGAAGTTTCACATCCGTGATCTTGATGATTGAATGGAAACTCTGCCGGGTCAACATCAGCGACCACGACGGTAGGTCGCTTGGTAATTCTCCATGGATTACGCTTAGTGTGTCTCAAGCGGTCTGATCGTGTGGTGATGCTTGGTGTACCTGACTCATCCGAGCTGTAGATGTACTGGTATATCGTGTTATCTCACTTGTGGGACTCCGGTTCGAGGCGGCCTCTGAGAATTAGAGGCGTGTTTTCACACTATCTTGTTAACACCCTCAAATTCAAACTTATAAGTGCGGAATCCGCTTATTACTAACCTGTTTGTATGTTTTCTTCTTATGGAAGCTCCGGAGCGGATGGATCGTGCAGACTCACCACATGCTCATACCAACAACACATGGAAAGTTCTCATCAAAATCAAAGGCAACAAAGTTAAAGATGATCTTTTGTCAATGTCAAAGAATCCTCAAAGTATAAAGACTAGAGAACTACGTCATTGGTAAATCAAAGTCAAATAGAAGTGTGAGCATGGTGGAGAAAGGCGTGGAGACACCTAACCAACGAAGTTGACAACAAGCGAACAACCACATTACACGATCACAAAGCATGAAGGAACAAAGAAATTAAGAATATCTAGGGATCTACAAGGTTTTCATGAAGAAAAGGAAGAAAAATTTGAAGTCATCAAAATTTCGTAATACTCGCAACACTGCTTTAAAAACGCTATAACTTTTTATTAAACCGTTGGATCGGGCTAAAATTCAAACCGGAGGTTCTTGGTATATCTATCTTTAATCTCACTAAAGGGATTGTCAATCGAGCTCTCAATCAAAAGTTATAAGTCAGTCAAGTCTCTGCGTGATTTTTCGTAAGGTTACAACAAAGACTGCTTTTGAAACGATCATAACTTTTCGTTAACTGCTGGATCGTGACGAAATTTTGGGTGGATGTTCTCTATACTCATCTAACTTTCCACCGGGCGGATCTTCCATCCGAGCTTTTATGTGAAAGCATCTGAAAGTACCGATGTGTATTTTCAGCATCACAGCGTTATTGGTTCCTACAAGCAAAGTACCGCTTGGACACGAAAGCACCGCTTGAATTCGAAGTATCGCTCTTGGACACGAAAGTATCGCTCATTAGGATGAAAGCATCGCTTTGAATTAAAGTACTACTTATTGGATGCAAAGTAACGCTTGGAGTTTTAAAGTACTGTTAATGAAAATATTGTTGTTTGATGAAAGTACCGGTGAATTGGTTATTGATTGAAGGTAATCGATATTTATATGAACCAAGAAGGTTATTTTGTTCAAAGTATCGCTATGTTCAAAGTATCGCTTCTTTTTAAAGTAACGCTTAATGTAACGATTCTTCTCAGTATCGCTCAAGGTTTTTGCATGGCAAAACTTATTTGGATTAGCGCCTAATGGTTTATTACGAGGAGATTTGGAGTTATGAAGTCAAGCATGATGATTGTTATGGATTTTTGGACGACACACACAAAGTTATTGTTCACACACACAAGGAGTTTGGTTATTTGTTCTTAAAGGATTCAAAAGGCTCAGATTTGATTCTTATGGATTAATTGATTACGTAAGAAGGTTGAATATCATTTATTTGATGTTGTAGTTGAGTTTCACGTGGTTTGTGTTCTTATTATATAGCTTGATGAATCTAGCAATGTGTGATTTTTCTTATGATGCTCTATGCACACATTGGCTATCAATTAAAGGAGTTACATTGTAGTGCTCAAAGGTCTCATACTAGTTGAGGATTCTTGTCAAGGATTGCGGTCTACTTATATTTGGTTCATATAAGTATGGAGTTCCGTGGATAGTACAAGATTTAAGACACAAGTTTGGGAAATTCTACTTCTTCATCAAATTATATTTGGTTTTCTTCACAAGTGATCATTACATAAAGCCTCATGATTTGAAGAATCAAGAAGATGGTTAACATATGAGTTTTAGGGAAGCTTATTGTAAAATGTTTAATCATCTATATGCATCACCAAGGGAAGTGTTTGATTTTTACTAACTGTTGATCATTATTACTACGCTAGTTGGAGTTTTCACTGCTTTGGATCCATTTTTCTTATGATGCGAATGGTGGGCGATTTGAAGCATTGAAGTATTAGATTGGAAGTATGATATTGGTTCGTGGTGGTCAAGATCATTATTTGCATACATTCCCTATTTGGATAATAACAAAAGGGAAGAGATGTTTGAGTATGCGGCATGGATTAAGGAAAGACAAAGGAAGACATACTTGTTTCATTTATGGTGAGATCCCTGATCTCAACTTCGCTACTTCGCCTAGGGAAGTTCAGACAAGAATCGTGTTTGTTTTGTCATCATCAAATAGGGAAGATTGTTGGGTCTATTATAGATTTGATGATACAAAACAAGAAGAATGAAACATGAAGGACTAAAAGTGACAAGAAGGAAACTACAAAAGATGGAGGATTTAGAAGATTCTTGTTGGATCGATGTACTTAACCAAACTAACTTAACTAGCTTGTTTAAGGTTTAATAACCTCGGATAAATCCTAAGTTATTAACAATGAAACACCGAGTAATCTTTATTAGTACGCGAATTTACTCAATAAATCTAAGAAGAACAACTTTATTAATAACTCTAAATCGCTTCATACGTATACTTTAACAACTCTAATATTATCAAACTCTAAACTCTAAAACAACTTGTAATCGTAAAACTCTAAGACTTGTGAATTGTGATATCTAATGCCAATCTAGGGTCCTTTTATAGACTCAAGGATAACCCTAGTTGGTTTACAATAATGTATCCTTGTACGACAAGTAATCTATTCTAGAATTACAAGACTTTCCATAAACGAATAGACGCTTCCTTAACTCTTGCAGATTTTGACCTTTATGTGCAGACTTTGACTTTATCTTTAGCAAGATTTTGACTCTTTGACTTTCTCCGGTTCTTTGCCATTCTCAAGATTTCTTTGTAATTCTTCAAGATTTCAACTGTTCAAAGACTTTCATATCCCAACAATCCTCCCTAACTTGAATTCTACTTGTTTGACTTCAAGTTCCTTTGTAGATTAATCTTTCACTTTTCCAGCCTTCAAGGAATGATTGTCTTTGTCTTAGGATTGTAGTTTCGCACTTTATCAAAGTATCTTTATTCTTTTACAAAGATCATCCAAAGAAGCTCCATCTTTTCAAAGAACACAAAGAACATATGACAAGCTTTGTACATTAATTCGCTTTAAGTTGCATACTATTCTCATCACTCTGTGTGTGTTAACTCCCGTGAGAGGTGAATCATTGAAAATTAATGGATTTTTGTCTCTTTACCAAAGCCATTAACTCGAGTAGCCAAATGTTTTGGTGTGTAAGACCATGGTACATTGATAACCATATGATTTTTAGCAAACCACCACCTATCAATGATTTGATTTGTCTTTACCAAAAGTCGCACTTTCCGGACTAGTTAGTTCTTCTATCTAATGGTGAACTAATTACCAATAATGGATTTTCCATGCCTTTACCACAAGCCATTTTCTTGTGGCTAGCCAACTCTTCACATTATCGATATGGTGAGTTGATTACCATCCAACTTATTAGCAAGTTGTCAACTAAAAACGGATTTGAGATATCTTTACCGTAGCCGCTTGCTCATGGATTAGCCAATCCTTTTGTAACCATGGTGGATTGATAACCTATTGATGTTACCATCTCAAAACCATTTATTCAACCTTTATTTTGTTAGAATTAGAAAATTCCATGTTAAAGTGTTTCATTACCCAATTATGATCTAGCATAAGCTAGCTCGTAGACGTGTCGTTATTTTCGTTGTTTAGTAGTTTATTAGTTATTTAGTAGCGTAGTTTAGCGTAGTGTAACAATCCGGAGGAAGGACGGTCTTTACCCACTCGTGACACCCGATCCACAGCCGATAGGAGGTCGTTGAGTCTCAGAATTATAAATACCCTTCCATCCATGGAAGGGTGGTGCTTCATTCAATCTAACATTTCCTTTGTGTAAACCTCTAGCAAGAACACCCTCTCTCTCTACTTTCTCTCTCTAAAATGGAAAACATGTATTTTGATCATCCAAGACCACCCGAATCATCAACACAATATTATTACGATCCTACAATTGGTACCAGAGCCAAGGTTATTGTGTTTTGATGATTTATTGCGGTTTGCATTGTGCTCGTGGCTGTTTTGTACTTGTTTTTGGTTGGAAAACGTTTTCTTGAGTATTGTGCTTAAACTGCTTTGTACAAGTTTTTGTATCCTATATTGGTCAAATGCCATGTTTTATATCGATTGTTGTGTTAATGTGTTGTCAATTCGCTTTGCTTATCACTTTTGCTTTTGGTTCAAACAAATACTTTGAAGTTTGAATGTCAAATGGTCATGTTGAGTGGACATAATGGGTCAAAAGATGCATCTTTAATGTTTTTTCCGGGTTTAGATGAAGATGGTCGAAAATGGTCGGAAAACTCGCCGCATCAAGTTAGCGACTGTCCTTATAATAGTCCAAATTCATTGAATCTTCCTAGCTAATTGTTACAATCATCGGTGGCGACTTGTCTTTACAAGTCGCCTAGATTCATTGCATAAGTGTAGCGAGTTATGCTAGCGAATTGCTTAAAGAAATCAGTAGCAACTTGGTGATTTGTTGACTTTCTTTAAAGTCAATAGCTTAATCGACACTGACCTAGTGACTTGTCACTATTTAGCGATTTGTTTTGATAAATTGTAGCGAGTTGTATGTGTTGTAGCGACTTATTTTGACCCACCGACTTGGTTTGAAAAAAAATAAAAATCATAGCGATTTGGTTTGGAAGACTTGGCTAGCGACTTGCAAATGTAAAGAGATGAAGAAGAATCAACTTGACCACAATACACTAACTAATACCACAAACAACTCGACCTCAATACCAATTACACAAGACTCAACTACAACCTACACGCTTCGAATTAAGTCTCAAATCCGATCTCACCTTCATAATTGTGTGGTGCTCAAAAGCTTTATCTTCGACCAAAGGTCATATACTGAACTACTTATACCATCACGTATCTCATGCAAGAAAATATATCAAAGTTCTCACCGAGGTTCAAATAATCGTAACACTTAAAAGATGTTCATCTTGAACCTTTCCTCGTCATAGAACTCTACAAGATAATCTCACAACGATAATAAAACCAATCTACGATCTCCGCTTTGCTCGCTTTTGTGTGTGGTTTAACAAACACATAGATCTCTAAGGATCTATACATACAAGCTTGTGCCTCATAGATTAAATCTAGGAGTTTTACTCCTCTTGATAATATTCGAATAGCAAAGAAATGAGTCTTAACAATATAGTTAGACTCGCTTTCTTTAATTGCTTTAAACCATATCAATACTAAAAGGTATTATCATACCGAACCTACCGGAAGTCTCAGGGCTCATTCTTGTTCCTCAAAACCATCCTTGTGGCTTAAAACGACTTGTTCTCAAAGCCATCCTCGTATTGAGATTTGTCTTAACCGATTCATAATATGATGAAAATATGAGGATGTGGTCGCTTGTGTTCTTAAAGAAAATACTTTAAATAAGATTGAGTCTAGGTGATTTAGAAAGTGGTCAAGTTGTTTTTGGGAGAGGAGATACAAATGATGGGGCGGACTTATTTTCGATTAGGGTTTCGAAAGTTTAGGTATGAATGAGTTAAGAGTGTTTTTATAACCCCAGAATTAGGTTATACATTGCATTTGGACTCGCTTTGGCCGGGATGTTGATGGGCCTTAATGGATATTCGGATTTTTGGGACTCTCGATTGGGCCAAGGGGTTGTCATGTACACTTGGGCGGTGTATGTTGAGTCAAACACACGCATGAATATCAGTATATGTCATCCGAATTTTGTGATGATTACTAACGATGAATTTCGTGGTACAAATAAAATTAGAATACAATTTTTGGTTAAAGAGCGGATATGTGATGTGTTAATTATGGAGGCCTTTATGTGTTTGTGTGATTCTCATATTGTGTTTGGACCGGTATTATCATCTCATGGGCTATTGGTGAAAGTGAAATGGACCGACTTGAGATTATTTTAAGTGAGGTTGAAATGAGATTTGATGACAATGTGATTTGGTTTGATGATGAGACTTGTTGTGATGAGGTTTTGATTCTTTGGTTTATACATTGTCACGGAAGATACTATTTCACGGCTTGAACTGATATTTAAACAAGGTTGACTACGGGGTTGTTTGTACGGTATCTCTTATTTGGATTTGAAGTGAGGCTTTTCCGGACACGTTTACTTATTTCGTCTTCTTTCTTTCTACCCTTCCGCGAAGATGACTTGTTTGGATATTTATAGAGGGTGATAAAGACTTGGCTATTTAGTTACGTTTGTGATTCTTTCTAGCTTAACCCACAATGTAGCTATCACTTCGGTGTCTCACTCAGTTGAGAATGTCAAGAGGTTTTGTACATTGGGTACACCGTTTCTTTTTCACAAGGATTAGTACAAGTTTAAGTAACAACTTTGGGGAATTTTATTTCATGCTCAAGTTTGGCATATCGGGTTTACTTCACCATGTTGTCACTGCAATAGCCGACAGAATGCGTGAATGATGTGTTTACCAAAGTGTTTATTGGATGGTTGATGATATTGTTGATGTTGGATAATGAACCGTTGATGAACCGCTGCATGTTCCCCTAAAACACATATTCACCGAAACCAATGTTGTCATAACACATTCAAGCTGACATTGTTTACTGTTTTGTATTGATTTTGTAAAATCCCGCGAAAGAATCTATTTCTCGGTTTAAATCATAGACTTATAAAATCCCGTGACAATGGAAACATCCTGGTAATTGTAAAGTGCATTTCCGGATCTATCTTACGGTCTATTCTTAGTTTTGTAAAATCCCGCGAAAGAAACTATTTCTCGGTTTAAACCATAGAGTTGTAAAATCCCGTATTGATGGAACCATCCTGGAGAAAGGAAATCGTATTTCGGGATCTTATATGATGCATGTGCTATGGTTTCGTTTTGACGAAGAGATAAAAGGGTGTACTTCATGAATTGGATGTGTGTTTGGATATTCGTCATTTTGGTTATTACATGGTTTTACGGGGTTATGTGCTTTTAACCATGGTCAGGATGAAAACCATTATCTTAGTTCACTTAAAATGTCAAAAGAGGCTAGATTTGAGATTTTAACCAGAAGATGTGACAACGGGGTTAATTCACTATTATTTATTTGAGGTTGAAGTGAAATATCACGGGCAAGTGTACTTAGTATCTAAAGGTATCGGGGATGGTTGGATGAAGATTCTTCATGATCCTTGTTCGAGCTTAGTATCAAAAACGAAGACATGGAAATCTAGTTATTGTTGGGTGACTTTTCCTTTTCTGCTCTTACCACCACAAAATAACTATCACTTTAAGGAGTTACGTTGTAGTGCTCAATGTCACATTAAATTGTGGATTTTCAAGAGGTGATGTACGTCTAATACTTGATGGTTGGTTGGATGAAAAGTATAGAGTACTTAGAGATTCAATGGAGGATGAATTCTCGGCACTGCTCTTTGTTACATTTGTGCAAGTTTAAGTCACGAGTTTAGGTTGTTTTACTTCTGGGTCAAATTCATCATATTGGGTTTTCTCCATCAGTTGTCACGACAAAGAGCCTACTGAATGATAATGGGGTGATTACAAGTTTTGTCAAGAGAGCTGAAATGAGAGAGATTATGACGTTTGAACACAACAGTTCAAGCCTCGTTCTCTAAAGAAAATAAAAGTGTACGCTTCAAATGGGGTGATTACAAGTTTTGTCAAGAGAGCTGAAATGAGAGAGATTATGACGTTTGAACACAACAGTTCAAGCCTCGTTCTCTAAAGAAAATAAAAGTGTACGTTTCAGTGCGCTTTATCTTCGGAAGAAGAGAAATCTTCTTATTTATGACCATTCTCATCAACATGCTTCATGCTTTTTCCATGCGCTTCAGTCATCAAGTGAACCGGACTACTGTTGATTGTTCTCTTATTCCACTTGCTCAATTATAATGACGATGGCGACATCATATTCAACCTTTGGGGGAGAAGTGTGAAAAGACTACATTTGGATGATGTTCACTTTTGATTGATATCTGAGAATAAAATGGTCATACGGCTCCTAACTATTGGAAGAACCGAGCTTCTTCTTGTCGGGTCATCTTCATCATGTCTTTGATAGAGAAGATCACCACTGATGGTGTATAAGTTTGTACCACGTGTTCCTCTTAAAAGTTCCACACCATCAAGTTCTCTATCAAAGCAAGAGTGTTTTCTAAAGGCCACCTCTAGACCGGAATCACAGAATTGACCAACAGAAAACAAGTTATGACTAACATATTAACGAAGCAAGAGTATTCTTCTAAGAGCCGTTGGTTGACATCTTCTCACAAGCTGATATGAGTTTAACGACAAAGTGCTTCCGGTTAATGCTTCACGTGCACAACAACATGATGATTCCGAACAACCTTCTATTCTTGTTTGATGTGACTGTTTGCTTGGTGTTACCTTTTCGTGTGTTCGTTGCGGGCTGATTGCTGATTTCCTTGATGAACATATTTTTATTCTTGTTTGATTGGGAGGGATTTGAATTAAGAGGATTTGCTATTTGTATGTTAACGGGAATGCATTTGGTGAGTTGAAGATGTTGACTTTCTATTCCCCAATTGGACAATCTTGAAGAAGTTCGAGTCTACAGTCGGTTCTACATTCTCTGCTACATGTTAGAAGACTAAAGACGAGTTGCATTTGATTATCTAAAGACTTCTTCTTAATCTGGGCATTTATCAAACAGATTGTCGGTTTTGGGGAGAGCACTAATTGGGGGAAAGTGAAAAGTAATATTTAATCCCCAATTAGACTTGCTCATATTCTTCAGCAAGTTGATTCTCACAAAGATTAAAAGTGGTTGTCTCAAAAAGATTTCAAGTATTTGGGCTTACAATGTGTTGCTGATTCTGAAGTATCAAAACCAGGAAGGGGGAAGGAGACAAGCACCTAAACGCGAGTAAACTTGATGAACTTAATTCTTCTAAGTGATTAAAGATATCTCGGGAACACAAATGTCATTACCGCAGAGAAACTCAAGGTTTGACTCATGGCGTTTAGTGTTCTTATTCCAACTATGTGGGGGAAGAGATGGAAGAGTTAGTTTAAGTACACAAATGTGTGATGATTTCGATGTTATCGCAATCATCAGGGGAGAGAAATTGTGTACATTGGGGATGCTCAGCTGCTTCTTAAGTGCTTAATAAGTGATTCAGAGATATAATCACTTATTCCAGAGTTGTCATCCGCAGAGATAATCAGTGATTCGGCCTGCTTCTTCAGTGTTATCGGTTATTCTTTCTTTGGGCATTTGGGTGCTTTGGGTTTTTGAGCTTCATACACGATCATCAGGGAAGAAAAATGTGAACATTGGGGAGGTGTTTTCATTCCCCTCATGATGCATATTCGGGAGAGTTCTTGAGCATTATTCAAAGAGACGGACTGCATTAATTCAACTACTTGGGGGAAGTGTTCGCTTGACACCTTTTAGAATGGATTGCTTCAGACTTCAATGGAAAAGGAATTTGAGAAGATTATTTAAATGTGGGATGATACGTTGTTGTTGTACTATTGGATGATATAACCTCGAATGAAGAATCACGGTGATTATTCTTAAAAGGAGCAGCAGGATCGAGGATAATGGTGTGCTTCTTTCTGCACCTGGCCAAGGAAAGCTTGAAATAGAGCTTCGAATCTGCTCAACATAAGGATTTTCGGTTTGGGGGGAAGCTACCAAAGTCTCACTTTCAGATAGTTCAATTTCTTTCATCAATTCAAGAGCCTCAGAATCTTTGGTGGTGAATGTTTAAGAAATGATGACGTCTATCTTGTGCAACGGGGCTGCTCGATATCCTTATCTCGGTACTCGTATCATCATTCTTCTTAGACTATATCATCTACTCTATCTTTGTATATATCTATCAAAAACCAAAATACAAAAATATAAAACCTGCAAAAAGAAACTAGAAAAATATAAAACCAACAAAAAATCCATAAAAATCTGAAAATTTAAAAATACCATCAATATTGTTTTCTCAAGACATGTCTTCTGGTATCGATAACATCTACGGTCTTAGAAATGTCATTCAATAATGGCACGGGACCATAGATGAAGTTCGAACAGGAGGTGTAAATATTCTTTTCCAAAACATGTCCCAAAATATGGCTTGCAGTTACTTCAGACTGTAACCCGTGCTTAAACCATGGTTTGCTATTATTTCAGATAACAACCCGCTCTTCAAAAGAAGGAAAGTGCTGCGCTAAACCAATTTTCAAATATTTCGTGCACTTATCCTAAAACAAAATGAGGAAAGTATGTCAAGGATCATTGTTCCTACTCAAATATTTTTCCTTAAAAAATTCTTCAGAAAAATATTTGTTTTAACAAAATGGTGGAAAATGAGTTGCTTGTAAATCAATCAGATTCAGAGTTTTCGTAAAGATTGAGGGGGAGAATGTTTTCAAATCTATATCATCTAACGGGCTTTCTTAATTATCCTAAATGCTTAACTGAAAAATGATGTTAACCTACGTTGAAGGACTAGGTGCCTAGGATATGATTGTTAGGTTTATATGAATAGATTTTGATGAACACATAATCTCATGCTTTATATGATCTGATTGATATGTTGAATTGACTGTTATTAGTCGATTGTTGTTTGGGTGATGTCGACCACCATATATCTGTTTGTATGTCTACTAACGTACACAGGTATATTGGTATATAAGAATTTTCCCGATCTGGATCCCACAATTGAAGATGATTGGATGCCGAAAGGAAAGGGCAACTATATCTTGGGTCGACAAATGAAGAACGGAGCTTAATTTGACTTCTATGGAGAGTTGGCATGAAATGCAACGTAAGAGGTCTCACTGCCTTAGCAGATGGTTTTCTTCAACATCAAATGAAGAAACGGAGCTTAATTGGACCTCTATGAAGAGTTGGCATGAAAAAATGCAACGTAAGAAGTCTCACTGCATCAGCAGATGGTTTTCTTCCAAACCTACAACAACAACAACATAAGCAGCTCAACCACCTAACGTATCTTTGTGCAGGACAAGTAGTGGATGATAGCATTTTTAAACAATTTTTTTAAATAATATTGTTTTGAAAATGGAAAATATTGGTTTTGAAAATAAATTGGACTTAATTTTGAAAATCACCGGACTTCATTTTTTTTTCAAAACTTAAGTCACTCAATCATCGACTACGGTCATCGATTGAGGAGGAGAGTGATTTAAAATAAAATATTTTCAAAGGATATTTCTTCATCATAAAAAGTCCGGTTTGTACAATAATAAGTGGTGATCTAAAGATTTAATGTTATGTCATGGTATGATTTTCTTTAAAACTCTAAGATCTTACAAAATGAAATTTTTTCTGTTCTTGTTTGATTGTGAACTTGTTTTATTTTACTTAAAGATCTCTTAAAAACTATCATACCTGACACTAACAATCTTTAATGTCGAAAAACTGTTCCTTATCCATCATTTTTCAAAATTAAATCTTGCCACGTCTTTCCCCTAAAATTTTCTAAATGATTTAAATCAATTGGGATCCAAAATCTCAATTGGTTTGAAATTTTTAATCGAGGGAGAGATCGTGATTTAAATCTCAAATCAGTTTTAAAAGGGTGATTGTTTCAAAAGCACTCCTTCCTTCATGTGCCAAACGATTTCAAATACATAATGCACATGATTGTGGAGGAACATTTAACCAAAAAACCAGAAGAGTATTTAAACAATGCCACAAGTTTCCCATGTTTTCTAAACCTAATTAAATCACTTGGGATCCAAAATCTCAAAGGGTTTGATATTTTTGATCGGGGGAGAATTTGTGATTTAATAATGAAATTTGATAAATGATGATCAATTTGACTCAAAAGTGCAGGCTGCTCTGTCATATGTGCTAAACGCTTTCGAATCTCGAAGCACATATTGAGGGGGAGCATTTCAAAAATAAAATTAACTTTCAAGGTACAAAGATTTCTATGTTTCAACATAAAGTACCTTGATTGATTTTCTAAATAGGTTTCTTAATGGCTATTGTGATCGAGGATGTACTTTAAAACATCTCTTGCCTCTATGTGATAAAATGATTCAATGATTTCAAATATCCTATGCATATATTGAGGGGGAGAATTTACCAAATAAAATCAAAAGGCTTTTTCTAAGGAAATTGTGATCAAAGAAATTATTTTTAAAGAACTCTTGCCTCCATGTGCTAAACAATTTCATAATCATATGCACATGTTGAGGGGGAGCATTTCAAAAATGATCAAAACAATTAAGGTGCAAAATGCTTTGATATTATATCACAAGTACCTTGATTGATTTTCCAAATGATTTTTCAATTGGGTTCGAGAAAGAAAGAACAATACCAAAAGACCGACCAATTTACTTTATGCATGGTGTTATAAGGATGGTTAGGTTAGGTATTCGTTCCCACGATCCTGCCAGAGCCGGAGGGATCTACCCAGGGACAATCCACTAGATAGTGTAGAGTCCTTAGGTATGATGAAAAAAGGAGAAAAATGAGAAATGGGAAGAGTGCGGACTGAGATAGAGTTAGAACCGGAACAAACCCAACAAATTTCTAGTAATGAAGTCTCGTAAGCAATCAAGGGTTGAATAATGAAAAGAATTGAACGTGAAAAGGGTGAAAAGAAATAGCCCTCTATTAAATCAACCTTAGGGCGTAAACGGGTTCAATTCATATGCTACCGGTGGTTACTAAGGTAACACCGGTATTGAAGACAAGACATCATGGACCCAAAGGATGCACCGCACTACAACTTCCCAAGCTACTCAAGTTCCTCTTAAAAGGACTTGTTTCATTCTCACGGGAACCGACATAATCTATCGACTTTCTCTTAGAGATTGTTGATATTGAAGAAGGAGACCCTCTCCTAGTCTCCCAAGATAGGAACCAAATGTGCACAATTGAGTCTAGAGCCAAGAGATCATCCACAATATCTCATTAGGACACTAAATTAATGAAGACTTTCTGTTTCACACAATGTGGAAAGTAAGAATATATTAAGAGTCCTACGCATTATCCTTGTGGTATTGCCAGAACATCTGAGTGATATACTAACATATTCACAATGAAGATGGAAACCTTCTAGAGCTAACATCTAACAAGCTCTTGGTAGGTGGCATGTGAGATCTATCCAATAGATCAACCATGTGACAACTGGATAGAAACGATGGGGCGATTCACTCTTGAATCAACCTTGGTCCAGGAAATGAATTGACGAATACTTTTGGAAAAACCGTTCGATGTGCAAATCTTCTTTTTCTTTAGCACATCGAATGTGTATTCATATTTCAAACTCAAAAAGTATCTCTCATTGAAAAAAATACTTTTGGAAAAACCGTTCGATGTGCAAATTACTTCTTTTCTCTAGCACACCGAATGTGTACTCTTTTCAAATACAAAAGGTATTTTTGATTGAGAATTGATCTTTCTCATAAAACCTTCGTCGTATTGCAAAACTCTTTCTTCTAAGCAATATGCGATTGTTTTTCAAATTAATTTTTCATCAATCAGTAAATCTCAATTCGCTGGTTCACTCATTCCATGTTGTCTTCTTTGAGACGCTGTGTTTGAGAACGCTAGAACAATCTGCGAAACCACGTCAAGGAGATTCTTAGGAATCCTACCGATCACAAAGAAGATTGTAATCGATCAACGGGAACCGTGGGCCTGTACTCAATTCAACGAAAGTGATCAAGGACACTTTCTTGTGTTTTATTGCTAATCGTTGTTTGCATGTACATTTGGACGGTTGTACCGATCGAATTGAGAAGTCAATCCAAAGCCGCATACTCACAACATCCACACTTAATTGAAGAACTCATGACAAGTGCCTATTGATAAGGTTTTAAAAGGTACCATTTTGAGGTGTCGTTTAAGCCCTTATTTGATCCCTTTTGTATCCGTTATTGCTTAATATCGTTCCTTTTCACTTTTAGGTCTCTTGAAGGCAAAATCTGGAATGGCACTTATTTGGACGAAAAGGCGCGAATATACGAAGAAAATGGCCAAAGTCGAATCGAGACACTCAAAGTCACGAAATGTAAGCGACGGCGTCGGTGTTAATTGCGACGCCGTCGGAGGATTTTTGTGACGATACAAGAGCCAAAACCCTATTTTCAAGTGACGACGTCGGGCTTAAAAGAGTAGGCGTTGCTACTCGGACGGCCTAGATGCGACCCGCACGACGCCGAATCAAGAGGACGGCGTCACAGACATAAGGTGCCGCCGCAAGGTTAACGTGGCCAAGACGAAACCCTAATGACGGCGACACGACGCGTCATTAAAACATAAGGTGCGCCGTCACATATGTAATATTATATATAGAATCCGAATTTTTCGCTTTAGGAGAGTCTGTGGAGTAAAACCTAAATCTGAACCAAGGGTGTCTTGTACAAGATTTTAGGTTCCAAACCCTATCTTACTTCAAGATAAGTATTTACTTCATCAATTCAATTATGTCTTTGATTATTTGTGTGTATGCTTGCATGTTCTCCATGTCCCGCTAATTTATTTGTGTGTTTGCTTAGGAATATGAAACTTAATTATTAAATATTGATTGGTTGTTTCTTATCTTAGTTGATTAATGATCTAGTAATGCGATAGGTCATTCGTTGTGTACTTAATGCTTGATTCATCTTTGTGAACCTTAGAATATAATTACGAGTAGTTGTAAGCTAAACCATCCAAAGAGTGCCTTAGAGTAAGAGTTTATTATCCCTAGTGGGTTTTGTAGACAAGACCCTTTGGTAAGTTCAAAGAGTTGGGAGAAACGATACCCTACAACTTTAGACACACAACGCAACTAAGAATAAGACGTGACAACTCAACCATCAATAGGAGATAATTAAGGAGTAGTAAAACCTAAGTAAACACATCTTTAAACTATCATACGAGCACACATTGATTAGACATAGACTACCACCACCTTAGTTTAGATAATTAGATAATAGTAGAGTAATCGGTAGAAATACCAACCCCCCAAATCCAATACCCGAGATTCGTACCTTTCAATTTCCTAAAAACATAAAATAGATAAAAATAATCTTCCTCAACCTTAACCTTAGCGTAGTAACTTCTCACTAGCATTCCTATTCCCTAGAGAACGATATCAATACCCGTGGCTTACCCTAATACTACACTACAACGATTAGGTTCATCGCCTAGGTGTTGAAAAACTTGCTCGACGAAAAGGAAGTTCCTTTGACCCCGAACGCCTGCGTAAGCGTATCAAGTTTTGGCGCCACGGGAATAGAATAGCTAGTTAGTAGTCCACCTCGCTTAGGTTCTTTGCTTGATTCCTATCAAGTAAATTTTTCTCATTTTAGCTTTCTCTTAGTCTATCCCCTTCTTCATAACCTTTGTTCGAACACCCATCACTTTTCATCATGGAAGGTGATAACCAACCACCACTCATCAACCCACCACCAAATGACCCGCCAAGAGCCCGTACTCTTGGTGAATACTCAAGACCAAGCCACCTAGGCTATAGGAACACCATTGAGCTTCCCGACCAAGCCCAAACTACGGCCCTATGATCCGACACCATCCGGTTGGTGCAAAACGGATGTGCATTCCATGGACTTCGTTCCAAAGATCCAAATCAAGATCTCGAGGGATTTCTCAAAATTGTCGATTCCATCGACCTTGATGCTACTACTCGGGAGACCACGCTACCGTCTCTTCCACCTCTCTCGGGATTCCCGCCGGCTCTATCTCAAGTTGGGATGATCTCAAGTTGGGATGATCTTACCTCTCGCTTCCTTGCTCAATTTTTCCCACCGGGAGAACCACCAAACTTAGGCGAGACATCTTGACGCTTCAAAGAACTCCAAGGTGAGTCTCTACAAAGCATGGACTCGATTCAAGGAACTACTCCGTGAGACTCCCCACCATGGCATTGATCTTGGCTTCAAATCCAAATCTTCTATGATCATACCGATTTCATCACCGACGATCCATTGATCGAGCCGCGGTGGAAGGCTCATCGACTTTAACGCAGAGAAATCTTGGGATATTATAGAGGAGCTGGCCGATCAAAGCTACGAAGATTGGAATGAATCTCCGAAACTCCGATTAACGTGGTTAATGCCATATCAACTCCTTCCGAATCCTCCGATACCCTCGAGGAGCAATTGAGTGCCATTGAGAGAGGAATTGATTATCTTATGGAAAGGCGAAAAGAGCCCCGTACAAATTCCTCGAGAAGTCACAACCGCCTAACTCCACCAACCGTCCCACACCTTCTTCTGAGTCCCTAAGTCGTGAGCAAAACCCAGTTCGAAGGCGCCTGCTCTACTTCCCAATACCACTTTCACCAAGCTTCAAGGATCAAATGAGGGAGTACATGGCAGCTCATACGGAGAGATTAGCCGATTTGAAGAGGAGGTTTATAGGCGAGAGAGGAAATGCAAGCAAAATGACAGAATGATGAATTTGGTAATTGAATTTACCAAAACAAAGGTTCCCGAAAAGGTGCTCGAAGAAGCAACGATTGCCTCCCACTTCTTTTGTTAACGCCTGCTTCCATTATGCCCGAGAATGCAAGGGTTGAGATGTGGAAAACTAAGGAAAGCAAGAAGGAGGAGTATGTGCCTAATGATGAACCCGAGACCATTGAGTACTACCTTAAACACGAAATTAACAAGAAAACCATTGCAAACCAAGTAAACAACTTTAGGTACAATGAAGTTCTTAGGGAAGCTCTTGAAGGAAAATGACGGAAGAAGAATATGACGCCTTACCTATGGAACCTGTATGAATTGGTTATAAAAACCGTTAACAAGAAAACGAGACACCATGTGGAATTTCGTGATACCGCTTAGCATCGGTGACATTGATAATATAAATGCCTTGGCCGATCAAGGGACCGATGTGAACATAATGCCATTGTCAATCTATAATAAGTTAACTAAGGAGAAACCACCAAGACCAACCTTAGACTTTCCTTAGCTAATCATACTTATCTCCACCCCGTAGGAATCGTTGTAGATGTTCTAATTGAGGTGGCTAACATCGCTTATCCGGTGGATTTCGTGATCATTGATGTTGAGGAAGATAAAACGTACCCTCATTCTTGGGACACCGTTCTCGCCACCGCCAAGGCAACCATCAAATGCGGAGAAGGCATCATGATACTCAAAAGCGGAAGGGTACGCTAGGATACCCATCATCCCAAGATACCCTCTTAAGATCATGGAAATGATTACGGTGGAAATCAAAAGCCCCGGCAACAATGTTAAGAAGAAGATGAATGACCGGGAAAAGGGCTTAGAGACTTTATGGTTCAAGGATTGTATGCGACGTTGTGGAAACCCGATAAAAGTTAGGAAGCAATCCCACCTCAATACCTAAGGTACAAAAGGACCCTAAGGAATTTATAAAGGGAGAAAAAGTGCTCTTGTATAGATCTCGGATAAGGGCATTACGAGGAAGAAACAAACCAAGATGGTTTGGGCCTTTCACAGTTAAGGAGACCAATTTAAAAGATAAAACCGTCGCCATAATTGACAGCGTTGGCAAGGAATCCACGGTGAGCATACAGCGTCTACACCCTTTCGATGAAGGGAAAACAAAGGGTCAAGAGGGCGGTAATGAGAAAACATAGGAGCACGACTACGAGTCTAGCTACAAGACTCTTAAATAAAGAAAAGCGCTTCGTGGGAGGCAACCCATGCTTAATTGTTTGCTTGTTAGTGTCATATATCTTTTATTAATTATTTATCCTCATGTTTAAATTTGTAAAAATGCTTTATTTTGTTTTTAACCTCGTCTTAATTGCATATAAAGGTATTTTGCATAAGGGATAAGTGTAGGGAGGATTACACACGTTTTCAAAAGAAACGTAAACATGAGAATAACAATTAACTAAAAGATATATATGTTTGTTTGTTCGAGTCAAATGCTTGTATCGAGTCATAATGGATGTTTTGCGTAAATTTTTCCGATTCAAAAGATGTAAATTTTCCGAATTTTTCGTAAAATCGCATAATGCTTTTTGTCGATAACCGACGTCGGGATTGCAACCCGACGGATTTCAGAAGGAGTAAAACATCATATCACTTTTTGTCATTTTCGAGCTACTTATAAATTTTGGAATTTTCCGTGTCTTAATTTTCTTAGAAATTCTGTAAACATCCATTCCACAAGCATTATATCCTAGTTTTAATCGAGTCTTATATATATTATTACCGCCGATTTTACGCGAAGGTTTCGTTTGTTTTCTTCAAGTGTGCAGGTTTAATTTGTCAAGAAGAAGTTACACAAGATTGGAGGAGCTTTTCACGCAATAATTCTTCTTGGAAAGGATTTAACCACTACTTCACACACGGATCCTACCGAGCTAATCAGGGGAGTATTAGTTTCTTTCGTTTTTAATTACCTCCTTTTATCATAACTTTGATACTTTCGGGGAACATTGGGGACAATGTTCAGTTTAAGTGTAAGGAGGGAAAATAAAACCGGAACTTTGAAACTATGCTTATCCTTGATTATTTGCTTTGTTCAATTGTGATTGTGTAATAAACCATGAGAAAATGTCGGTTAGGGTAATTTTGGCACCAAATTTGAAATTTTTCATGACATATAGGAGTGGGCCATTAGTCTTAACAAAAGCGCCTCACGGATAGGAAGTTATATGACTAGCACAAACCCTTTACCACCCAAATTCCACCCAAAATGTGAGGATCGCCTTAGATTAGTAGGAATTAAAAGCATTCATCTTCAATGCTTAGAGTGTGAACCGGTAGTATATTAGATTCTAGAACTTGTTTTGTGATGCATTCCGAGATCGCGAGTGAGACTACACTTGTGTAGTTAGGAATAACTAAATGATAAGAGGCATTAGGATAACCCTTGTTTGATACCCGTAATATAATTACTTCTTCCACATCGGTTGAGTAATTCCCCACACCCTTTGCGTTGTACTCATCTTTAGTACACGATACCCTAGTTAACCCCTCGAGCCTATCATTTTCGCGGTTCTCGTGATGTTTCGGTTTTCCGAATATCAATGAAGAGCATTGTTTACACCCCACCCCAAATATACACCCAAATCGCCTTAGCCTACCCCTTATGCACTCACGTTTAGTGCAAATGTTTGTTATCACCCTAAACCCTTAGTTCAATTATCCGTTGCTTGCATGAGTTGCTAAGTCGAGTCATATCCTTTGTATACAATTTTGGGACGATTGGGATTCATGGGAAAAGTTAAAGTTTATGAAATGACGGAAGGAACGTTAAATTCAAATTCCCTTTGTTTGCGTAATAATGTACCCCAAGTGTTTTGATCTTTTCAATTCGGGTCAAATTAGTGTTAGAGTAATAAAACTCAAGTGTAGGGATGTGCCTATAAATCCCTATCATTTTGATGTACCGTAGAGGATGGTAGAGTAAAAGTGTATGAAAAAAAAAAAAAAAAAAATCGAAAAAAATAGAAAAGAGAAAAGAAAAAAATAGTGTAAAAAAAAAAAAAAAAAAAAAAAAAAAAAAAAGGGCTACCATCCTACATCTATCCTTTAAATTTATGTTTGTTTATTTCCATTACCTAGAGTTTTAGAGTGTCGAGTCTTGGCTTAGCAACGCCATTCTTTATATGCATTTAACATAAAGATTTTTACTTGCCACCACTAAATAGCCTATCCCACCAAACCCTTGTTTCCTACCGTAAGCCTAACATTACAACCCTTTAAAAGACCTCTTTGATAGTCTTTCCTAGGTGCTTACGCCAAAGAGATGGAGGTTTGATCTATTCTCAAGCCTATGGTAATTTATGTACTAGGACCGGTTAAAGAGTGTTTATCTTCCATTTCCTATTTGTTATATTTCATATATACACCCGAGAGAGATGTGAGTATCCAAACACCCCATGTGAGGTGCTAGTATGTAATTTCCGTGCTTGTTATGACTTTTGCGGGGCTTATATGTGTTGTGGACTGTTTTAAACCAATGCTTCACGACCCCTAACTTATAAATTAATTGGCTAAAAGCACATTTGCTTGAGGACAAACAAATAACAAGTGTAGGGATATTTGATAAGGTTTTAAAAGGTACCATTTTGAGGGTCGTTTAAGCCCTTATTTGATCACTTTGTATCCGTTATTGCTTAATATCGCTCCTTTTCACTTTTAGGTCTCTTGAAGGCAAAATGCTGGAATGGCACTTATTTGGACGAAAAGGCGAATATACGAAGAAAATGGCCAAAGTCGAATCGAGACACTCAAAGTTGTCGAAATGTAGAAGACGGCGTCAAGTGTTAATTGCGGCGCGTCGGAGGATTTTGTGACGATACAAGAGGCCAAAACCCTATTTTCAAGTGACGACGTCGGGCTTTAAAAAGAGTAGGCCGTTGCTACTCGCACGGCCTAGATGCCACCCGCACGACGCCGAAGTCAAGAGGACGCGCCACAGACATAAGGTGACGCCGTCGCAAGGTTAACGTGGCCAAGACGAAACCCTAATGACGGCGACACGACGGCGCCACAAAACATAAGGTGACGCCGTCGCATATGTAATATTATATATAGAATCCGAATTTTTCGCTTTTAGGAGAGTCTGTGGAGTAAAACCTAAACCGAACCAATGGTGTCTTGTACAAGATTTTAGGGTTCCAAACCCTATCTTACATCAAGATAAGTATTTACTTCATCAATTCAATTATGTCTTTGATTATTTGTGTGTATGCTTGCATGTTCTCCATGTCCGCTAATTTATTTGTGTGTTTGCTTAGGAA